>JAEIIH010019460.1:0-21163 GCA_018904745.1 Drosophila orosa | reverse complement strand
CTTTCTTATTGCTCTCCTCTCCAAAATTTAAACATCAAACAACCAGCTCTCCTCTCCGTTCTTAAATTTGAATATCAAAGAACCATGCTACCCTCATAAATATTATTAAATTTAATGAGCCACAAATTCCTGATATTTGCTCATCATCAACCATTATTTTCGCCATGATGCCGTGTGTATTTCTATGCAATTTAATATGACCCACATAAAACTGCATAAATATTGCCCAAAAATAGAAAAAAGCGTAAAAGAGCTTTTAATAAAAGAGCTCTCGCTATAGGACAATGTTTTTGCAGTAAAATTACGCAGCAATTAGCGGAATTACATTAACAAAAGTTTTGATTTTACCGAAAGGCAAACAATAATTTCATGAAAATTATAATGCAATTTTTGTTCACTTCAGCAAAAATTGCTGGAAATTATTAACCCAAAATAATTATAATTAGATAAATTTTGGGGCAGCGAAAAGAACAATTGAAATATTTACAGGATTTTACATTAAAATTTATTGGGAAAATTGGTGTGCTGTGCGAGTTGTAAATCGCAATTCAGGCATGATTCGAGGGGCCCACAATTGGCATTAAAAATGCATGACATTTTGACAATTGATGGGCCCAAGGAATCGATAATATCAAATATGCATTGGGGGCCGCCTTTCTCCTTCTCTCTGTCAGACAATTTGCAATTTGCTTTTATCATCTTAATTTGATTTGGCGGGTGTTTGTCGAGGGTCTGAGTGGGGTCTGAGTTCGCTTCGAGTTCGATAATGAAGCGAAGCCTGGGTAAATTAGCAAACGTATTCAATTATTCAACAGCCTGCCTGGGAGAATAATGTCTTAGCTCTCTCTACTCGAAATACACTCTTAAATAAACCTTAACCGGAATCAAAACTAAATCCAAAATGCTCTCAATAATAATAATACAAATTATTATTCTTACGGCGCCCACTTGGAGCTTCATCATCACCCTGGATGCCCACGAGACCGAGTGCTTCTACGATGCGGCAAATGTCAATGATATGGTCACCATATCCTTTGAGGTCATGGAGGGCGGCTTCAAGGATGTGGGCGTGGAGGTCTCAGGACCTGACGGGGACTTGATGCATCACGAGGCTCGCGAGACCACCGGCAGCCTAACCTTTTCGGCCATGAAGAAGGGTCGCTATAAGCTGTGCTTCGACAATGAAATCTCCACATTGACCCCCAAGGTCCTCATGTTCCAGTTCCATGTGATCAAACCCCTGGATTACTATGCAGATCCTGGCAAGCGAAAGGATGATGTCCTGGAGCAGGTGGAGTTACAGACAATGGTTAACGAACTGTCGGCCAGGTTGGGAGCGATACGAGTGGAGCAGGAGTACATGCATTTCCGCTACCGGGGACACTTGGACATCACCGACAGTGTTCAGGATCGCATCCTGGCCTGGTCGGTCTTTGGGTCCATGATGTTGCTGATAATGACGGTGCTAGAGGTGTACTACCTAAAGCGTTTCTTCGAGTTCAAGCGAGTGGTCTAGCCTTGTGTCTGAGGGCTTAGTAATAAAAAGGAGCTTAAGAAGTATGATTTTACGGCGTCTCTATATTTATAAATCCCTCCACTCAACTCTCTTCATAGAAATTCTATTAAATTGCAAACCATTTATCAAATATTCCATATATAAACCTACTTCCTTGCGATGGCAAAGCCCTAGGATGTAAAATCGAAATAAAATTCTTGGAAAATAACCATCAGAGAGATGGATTTCCCCTCTAGAGCTGGCAGTTTCCATTGCTTTTGGCCCTTTTGTCTTGTGAACTTTATTTGCGCGCTGCTCCATTGGCTGCTAGGATACTTTGGACCACAGCAGTGCCAGTCTCTCTCTCTTTGCTTCCCGTCCTGTCCGTCGCCCCAACTTTTGCTTTCATTTGACGCTGGGGAGCAATATTGTACCAAGTCGGGTGTCCTTTATTCATTCTTCTGGCGCTGCCAGATGCCGCGTCTCGAGAGCTTCCCTACACAACATGTTTCATTTTATTATGCAACAGCCAGCGGAACAAAAAAAAAAAAAAATTGCTACTTTATAGGGCAATACATATAAAGAGAGAGAAAGAGAGAGAAACCCATAGTGGAAGGCAGCAAAAAACTTGACGCGACATTGTCGTAAATAAGAGGCAAAAACTTTGCCATTGTTTTGCCCAAAAGGGAAAAAAGAATGAGAGCAGAAACGCCCCCCGCTAGAAACTTGTGAATGAATATGATAAGTTTCCGTCCAGACTTCGTGCCATATATCGCCGTATTGTATTGGCCATCATAAATTTCCAGTGCTAATCCAATATAGGTGAAGTGAACTTTATGGATACTTGAACCACTACTCCCCCATCGACCCATGGAAAGTTTTATGGTTTGTGAAGCGTGAAATATGCCACAAATTGAGGGGAAAGAAAAGTCACAAGGAAGGAAAAGCCACAAGCCAAGGAAAAGTCCATGGCAACGCCACTTCCTCAGCTGCTTTTGCTGCTGCTAGCTGCTGTTATTGTGTGAATTTAATCAAGCAGCTTATCATAAATCTAGTATAAAAATGTATAAAAACTGACTTGAGGAGCCAAGTTGATATGTAAATATTCCATCTTTCTTTATAGCTATGTAGAGCTTTTTAAAAATTCATGGAAATAATTTAATATGTTTGTTTTCTTGGTTATTAATAAGGATTTTCTATACCTTCCTTTTCTATAATTCCTTTAAAAGTTAGTTTAAAGCTTGGAATACCCAACTCTACTGCTCATTTTCTTCACTCGTTAATTTTCATTTCCATTTCGATTTTTCCGCTGTCACTGCAACCGCCGCAATAGCCACTCAGTCTAGCATTCCGATGGCCCATCATCTCTCATCATTATCAAGGCATTCCAGGGACCCGACCCCAGACCCAAGCCCAACCCCATGCCACTCCTGGCTTCAATTATGTTTTGCATCCTTCAGAGCTGTTCACTTAATTGCATCACTTGCACAGCCATCTCGGGCTGAAGGCGGCGGTTAGCCTTGGGCTCCTTACGAACTGTGATGGCTCCGAGTTCAGATGCCCTTCTCTCCCCTCCATTTCCATTTCCATTTCCCACTCTCTCTACCCATCGTGGCAATTCAATTTTCTATTATGTCAGGCCGAGTTGAAAGCAATGTAATGTTAATAAAATACTGCCACCAGGCATCGGCATCATCTCTTCGCAAGGCAGTGCTAGTAGTGCTCAGTTATTGTCGGCGGGGGCAACAACAATGGCTAGAACTCGACTGATGCCGATGCCGATGCTATGGCTACGTAACGTATACGCAATGTGGTGCGCCTTTTGTCCTGCCTACGAAGAGTATTTACCCACAACACAGCAAACACACACCATATGAGAGGGGGGAAACCGAAAAGGCGAGGTTGGGAGCTATGTTATTTGACATTTATTTGCCATTTCCCTGCATCAGCGGCACCCCGAGCCAGGCTTGCACAGGAAATAATTTTCGGAAATTTATCTAGCACTTATTCATAGGGAATTAATTTGAGAAAGTTTGCAGAAAAACCATTAGTTAGCAAAGAAATGCATATTCGGTATTTCTGTAAATAATTGTTTAAAAGCATTCCCTCTCTACTAATTATGCCCAAAACAATATGAAAATGTTTACTTTAGAGTGACCAGGGTATGAAATGACTACTTATGAGTGACCAGACTTGTAAAAGGATGTACGAAACAGCTTAGATCTACAATATCATCTGAGAAAATAAATAAATATTTATTAATCCCAGTTCCCTTTTCAAAATATTGTTAAATCTAGTTAATTTCTATGAAATACACCCTTCAGAATCTTAAATTAATTACTTTTAGTACTTAAAATATAATTTTTAACGCTTTAATTTATTCTTTGCTCTACAGAAACCCATAAATAATTTATAGATTTATCAATTTCCCCAATTTTGTGCCTATAACTCTGCTTATTTTGTTTCTGTGTAAGAAAACTATGAAACTGCACTTACCTCGCTTCTGTGGCGCCTGCATGGAGGGCGATGGCGTCGCCAGGCCCACACCCAACAGCTGCAGGAGGAGCAGCATCGCCAGCAGTGACATCAACAGGCCACAGCGAGCTGCTCCTACTCCTGCTCCTGCACCCAATCCAACGGCGGCTCCTTTGTTCCGCCCCATCGTCCGACGACCTGCGACGACTCCACTGGATCCTTGACTTTGGTCTCGGTTTTGGTTACGGTTTTGGTTTCGGTTTTTGGATTGGGATTGGGATTTGGTTTGGAATTGATAGTGGCCTTTGCTTTGATTCCGGAATCCGCTGAAGCGTTTGCTTTGGCACATTTCTGTTTTCGCACTGCACTTTTCACAAATCTCTCTCTCTTTCTCTTTAAATTTTATTTGTTCATTTCATTTATGCTATTAAAATACATATAAAATACAAAAAAAAACATGAAATAAAGCTGTAGCAAATATTTGTTTGGATTTTTCCCATTTTAAAGCCAGCAAATATTTTCATTTCGATTAAAATTTTGCGCTTTTATTAGGTCATATTTGCAATTAATTAAAAAGCAATTTGCTCAATAATTGATACACAGAGAATTTTCCGGCTTTCCAGCTTTGGAATAATTTAATGGCAGCCTCTCTCGATCATTAGTCATTGTGAAAAACCAGAGGGAACTGAAAAATGAATGCGAAATCCCAGGAGGCAAAAGGCCGCTGGCAATCATTCTTCATTAGGGATAGGGGCCAACATGTCAAGGACTTTTCGAGGACGACCACAGAAATGTCGCGCAGTTTTCTCCAAACGTTTTCTCATCACAATTTTCTACTTTTTATTATGATTTTTTTTGGCTGCTTGATAAATATCAAAAAAATTCTCACAGTTGCATTTCCATGGAAATTGGCAAGGGCAGGCGACGCTCTGTGGAGCCTGAAAAATTGCAGCAATTAGTGGTGCCTGGAGGTCAACCAACCAACGAGCCAAAAAGGACACGGACATGGATGAGGTCCTGCCTGCCTGCCCGCCTGCCTGCAACCTGGCTGGCGACGTGAGCCAGCCAAGAAATATGTGGCTGAAATATTTTGGTTACCAGTTTTTCTCTCTCTTTTATTTTTTTGTGGCTGCTGAAAATACCTTTAAAGTTGGATTTTTTTCAGGTGAGATTGAAATAGAGCTTGTGAGTGAGTGTGCGGAAAATGGGTGACAGCGTTCTGTGAGTTGACAAATATTTGGTTATAACGTTTGAGGATTTCCATTCTATTTTTTTGGTTAGCGTAAAGGCTTAAAAATACCAATACGTGTCAAAGGAAATCCAGGGGAGATTGCAAAGCAATCAAACAAGTTATTATATTTAAAAGGAAAGTTTGTATAGCTAAAAATCATTGCTTTAGTGTTGAAACACGGCAAACCTTCTCAATTATGCTTATTTCCCCTTGTATCACATATAATGCTTTATATCTAACCATAAATTGACCATTAAAAATGTATATATGACTGTCTTTAATTGCTTGATAGATGCTCATTGCGTTTTATGTTTCATTTTATTTTTAAAATATCAAAAGCCATTCCTGTTGATATTTTAATGATAAATGTTTGCTTGGCCAAAAGGTTGGTGCAGCTGGTTCAATATTTCAATGGGTTTTTTTTATGGCCAGACCACCTCTACTTCTCTCTTCAATTATTTATGCAAAAGGGGGAAAAAGCGGCAATAAAAATCAAAATCGGGGCAAATTCAACTGTGGCATATGGCGGAAAAAGGGACATAAAAGGCCTGACAGTAGGAAAAACAAAAGCCAACAAAAATAAAGGCAAGAGAGAGGGAAATCCATTGACGGATGTGGCACGCGTTTCTCCCTTTCTCTGTGTATTTGTTTTATTATTTTTATTTGTTTTGCGAGGGCACTTTGTAAAAAATCACGTAGCCATGGCCGAAGAGATAAAGGACAACAACCCGCACAAAGGCGCACTTTAATATTTAATCTTAACGAAGGACATCAATTGCAATTACACGCACAACACTTTTCCTTGACGATAAGGAAAATCCCTGCCGGATTCTTGAACTGCCTTCGCTGACTTCTGCAGACGAACTGAGCGCGAATTTATTGCTGCTGCCACACAGGGAAATCCCTTCCACATATATCTCTCTATATCAATATGTAAATTATATTCCACGACGACACACAACCTCAGGCTTCGGCTGGCCACGGCGAACTGGCCACTTTTCGCTACGATTTTCCCTTCGGAAAAGCCAAGCGAAACCGAACCAAAGCGAAGCGAAGCTCTGAATGAAAGTGAAGCTGATTTTCCCAACCACTGAGAACTCGGAGCGAATCGGTTGAGAAGAGAGAGAGCGAGAGAGAGAGACCGTAAAAGCTTCGATTTATTTCTGGCTCCATGGAGGCGGGGGAATCCCCTGATGCTCTCCCGGAACATCTGACTTTTGTTTACGCTTATCAGCCATCAGCTGTTTCCGGAGAGAGAACTCCTGGCTGCTCGCCACGTGGCCACAACAAAAACAATCGCCGTGTTTTGATTCGGAATTATGTAATGGCTAGTGAAAATGGCTCAAGGCATAATTACAGATGCACTGGCAGAAATTTATAGGGTTTGAAAATGAATTTATAATATTTTCAAGCTAATTTCTAATGTTTAGAAAATATTACTGGCTTTGAAACACAGACTAAATAATAAAAGAAGCTTCAATAACATTAAATTTACATATAAAATATTTGTTTCTGCAGTTTGCTGGAATTTTTCTTATAAAAATATTTGCTTTTCAACCTAAGTTTTTTATATAGAGCTTCAAAAACCACTAGGGTATTTCTTAAGAATTACTTTGGTTGTTTTAAATAATATGTTACTATTTAATTAAGCTAGAAAACTAGTTTTTTATAAATATTTTTAATTTTTTAACCTCTTACAAAAGCATAAGAGTAAGAAAACTAATTGATATATATAATATTATATTTAAATACTATTACATTATATTATAAGTATAAATTATATTAAAAGTTTTATTTTCTCCGTTAAATTTATATTTAAAAATCGTTTGCTTGCCCTCATACTTAACTTATTAAATATTAATTTATAAAACCTGCCTTAAATATGAATATTTATGAACATTTCCTACGAATTTATGCTTCCAGAAAATCCTTTATCTATTTCTCATATTAATTACCAGTTCTAAAAGAATTATTGCTGCCTTTTCCGAACCTTTAATTAGGAAATAAAGATTACCCAAAGAATACAAAGCAAAATAGGAAGAAAGTGGTCTTAAAAACAAATCATAAAAAAAGTGAGCAGTGCCCCTAACCAGACCCCTTAGCCACCATGCTACCACCTCGCCTTCTCAGTGGTCATCATCAAGGGCGAGGAGTCCTTTTGCGTGGACAGCTGGCGACGACCTTTGCATGCCAATTAGATTTGGGATCTCTCCCGGCAACTGGGACACGGAACGCTGCGCTTCGCTGCGGAAAGTCTTCACCTCCCCGCAATCCGCCAGCCTTCACGGCCACAATAACCTTTAAGTGTTACGGTAACGGTCGAGTTTTTAAGATGGCGCGAAGGAAGAAGGTATATTTTTTATAGCTATCAGCCATCAGATTCAGCTGCAGGTTGTCCTCCTTGTCCTGCTGCTGCTCTCTTTATTTTCTCATTTCCTGGCCAGCAGCCCCATACTCAAGGATGTGCGCAGGTGTCGGGAACAGAAGCAGAGGCAGGTAGAACCACTAAAAAAAAGGAGCCGGGGAGTGCCCTTTTTGCTTAATTTTCGTTTTATGTTTTGACACCGTTCTTTTTTTTTTTTTGGTAAAGTTTTTCAGCACAGCATCTTCTCTTTCCCTTCTGTCACTTACAAGTTTGCCTCGTGTTGCCGTTGACATTTTTATACATCATCTGTCCTTTTTGGCGGCCATTTCCCCTCAGTTTTCTCTCTCTGACACCTTTGAGTGCCTTCATATCATTCCGTTGTTGCTTACATTTTTATTTAATTTCCAGCCTTTCTTCGACATAAAGTTCTTTCCTTTTTTTGTGGCCCATAAAGAGGCAAGTGTGTTGGCTTTTATTCTTTATTTTATTGGGACCATATAGCCAGTAAGTGTGGCAAAGAAATCTGGCAAGTGTGAACGCTCAGCCGGCTTTGATCAATATTTTATTGCCTTCAAAGGCGGCCAATATCAAAGGGATTCCTTTGGGTTTCCCTATGCCAAAAAACATATAATTTATTGAAACAAAATCGTTTAACAATTGATTTAAATGGCTTCCAAATATGCGGATAAATATGTGCTCGAAAAAATATTACAAATTAATTACTATTCAAAATGGCCGCCGGCGGCCGCAAAATGTGTGATTTATGGGCTCAGAAATCACGTATACTCCGTGTGATCGATGTAACCGCTTTTCCCAAACCCTTTTTTCGGTGGGCCATATTGCAATTGAACACATAATAAATATTTATGCAGACAGTACAGCGAACACACACCCTTTGTGTGTGTGTGGGTTGTTTTGTGTTTGCACAGATTATTAAAGTTATTTTCTTTGGCACAAACCGCTTTTGCTTGGTGCCTTGAAGGCTGGGGCCGCCTTTTGTTTATGTTTGCACACATGAATGTATAAATTACGATGCTTGGGTTTTTGTAAACAAAATGAGTTTGCCTGCGGGCCGCCCCCGGAAAAGCCCCTTGGAAAGAGTGACGCCCCTGGGCAAACTGTAGCTCCTGCTCCACCGTTGGCCACATTTAAATATTTGCGCATGGAATTATTTTCTCTGGCATAAAGTGTGGCCAGGTAGACATTTTACAAAGTCAAACAAAAGTTGCCACCATCACTTGCCAAGCTGTTAACCCCGCCATGGGCCCCTTAGCCGACTCCTGCTCCTGCTTCTGCTCCTTGTTGCCACCTCCTGTCGGTTTTGTGTCCCCATTTTACAGCACCTCCCTACCTGTTCTTCATGGGGAATTTTAATTAAATTTAAATGAAGATTTATTACATATTTCATTGCCTGGCTGGCTCACTGCTCGGCTCTCGGTGACCTTCAATTGTCCTTCGATTAAGCCACAATTGAAAGCAATAATATCGATTTCACACCGAACAAAGGAAGGAAGAAGCCAGGATTAATTAACAATTTCGTGTGTATTTATATTCTAGGAAATAAACGGAGAAATAACTTGAAAGAAAATATAAATTCTTATTAAGAAAATGTTGCTAAGCAAATGTAGCTGGAGTTAAGCCAGTTAAGCAACAAATGTTGCTAGCAACACTATTTATTTTATTTATTTTAAAAGAAATTATTAGAGAAATAGAAAGGAAAAGCCTTGAAGTACAAATTTAATTTATATTAAGAAAATGTTGCTAAGCTAATAAAAGAAACACGGTTGATTAACAATTTCGTGTGTATTTATATTCTAGGAAATAAACGGAGAAATAACTAGTAAAGGTCTTGAAAGAAAATTGAAATTCATATTAAGAAAATGTTGCTAAGCAAATGTAGCTGGAGTTATGCCAGTTAAGCAACAAATGCTGCTGGCAACACTACTAGTATTATAAAAAATGTCATTAGCATTTATTTTAAAAGAAATTACTAGATAAATAACAACGAAAAGCCTTGAAATAAAAATTTAATTTATATTGAGAAAATGTTGCGAAGCTAATAAAAGAAACACGGTAAGCAACACATGTTGCTGGCAACATAGATAAGTTGCACAAAGAATATTTCAAGGAAAGAACTATAGGTTACAACTTCCATGTTAATCAAGCAATCGTATTCATATTGTCAATATAATATAAATGTAATTAAATTACAGAAAGTATATATATAATTATATTAAATATGTATGCATATATTTATTTCCTTTAAAACAAATGAACAAAAATCAGTTATACACCCTTTTTTCCCTGGTCGAAGGAGTCGGCATAAATGTTGATGACGTCGCGGACGGCGGCGCTGAGCCGCTGTCCGACTCGAAGGCCGCCGCCCGCCCTTGTGCTGCCTTCGGCCGGATGACAACAAAGTGACAGACCATATTGTTATCCACCACCATAACGGCGGCGCAGTTGTCGAAGAGGTTGCAGTAGTTCGGTGCCGAGAAAATGGTGACCAGCCGGCGTTGGGCGAAGAATTCGTAGCCATCCTCGACGACCTGGTGGGCGCGAACAATCAGATTGAAGCCGTGCTGCTGCAGAAAGTTCTCCACGATGGCTACACCGTAGGTGTAGCTAACGCCCCTCTCGTTGGGCGCCCACTCCTTGGTGGTCTCGTCGGGATCCGACCACAGGAGATCGCACAACAACCCCTCGCTGGGCACATCGGTGGGTCGCGCCAGGCTCCTTATATTGTCCAGAGTCTTCAGATCCGGACTGAGACCGCCATGGACGCAGAAGATGCGATCACCCACAATGGCCGACACGGGCATGCAGTCGTAGCAGTCGACGAAGGCCTTCCACAGCTTCACGTTGTACCTCCGCTTGCACTCGTCAAAGAACCCATAGACCCTATTCACATCCGCCGACTCATGGTTGCCGCGCAGCAGGAAGAAGGTCTCCGGGTAGCGGAGCTTGTAGGACAACAGCAGTGTCAGGGTCTCTATTGAATTCATTCCCCTATCCACGTAGTCGCCCAGGAACAAGTAATTAGACTTGGGCGGGCTGCCGCACTGCTGAAATAACCTCAGCAGATCTCTGAACTGACCATGCAGATCGCCGCATATCTTCACCGGCGGATTTAGCTCGAGGAGCATCGGCTGGGAGAGAAACAATTCCCGGGCCGCACTACACAGATCCATGATGGTGTGCTCTGGCAGGTTAGCCGCCCGGCGGTTAATTAAGCTCTGCGTCCTCAACTGCATAATGATGGCGTCCAGTTGCCCCATTCGGAATCTCTCCTCCTTGTCCCCGTCATCCTTGGATTTGCTTTGTGTCGAGGAGCTGCGACGGTTTGACATGGTTTTCTTTTGCTTTTATTTTAAAGGCAATTTTTTTTGTATTTATTTTTTTTGAGTAATGAGTGATTGTGTTTGTGTCTGTAGTAAATTTAGAATTTTGTTTAAATTTGAAGCCTGAGCTGTCTGCGGTTCACTTGGCTGCTCGCCACTTCAATCCCAAATCGTTTTCGTTAAGACTTTACCCACCATTTCTTTTGCCAATTCAAGTTTCTTTTGCTCGGCTTTTTGGCGTTATCTGTTACCCCTTGGCCGTTTCAATTATCAGACACTTGGCATAAATTTGGCAAAAACAAAAAAACAGCAAATTCAAATGGAGAACGGACAACGGACAACGCCTCTCTCTGTCTCTCGATAACAGGGAAAAAGCGCCGCAAAGTCGCTTGTTTACTCGCTGTTGAACCCTGAACTCGCCCGCCCACTCACTCACTCACTCTCGGCCCCGATTGTTGGCCAGAACGCAGCTGCATTTTGGCCACTCGTAATCCCAATCCAGAGAGCTTCCTGCACTTGTAATGCGGCTTAAAGCGAGTACCATCCTAGGGTTTTATACGAATATACATATATCCGCCTGGGAAAAAATGCCCGGCCCACTCCACCACTTTTTTGGTAGAGCATTTTGAATACATTTTTGAATCAGCGTGTCGGTCGGCGGCGACGCTGTTTACTTTTTATGTCACTCTTTTTCGGACCCAACTCCAGCTCGGGTTTTATGCGATTTGTGTAGTACTTCCGGAGGGTGGGAATCCCTGTGTGGGGGTCCTGTTTGTGGGGGTCCTGTGTGGGGATCCTGTGTGTGTGTCACCACTCCCAACTGCTGGCAAAACCGAAACCACTCGCAGTTGGTCCGCGCCCCAGAATGTATTTAATTGCAAGCGGCGCTCAAATAGGATTTGTGCATTGTTTTCTGCGGTGGATTTAATGCCATCTCCTCCTCGTTTCCACTTTCCAGCTTGTTTTTGCATTTTTTTTGTATTCCCCTCAGCTCTGCTCCCATTTGGAATCTATTTTAATGTCAGTTTAATTCAATGCCCTAGTGGTTCTCTCTAATGCGCTGCGGGGAGTTATTTTGAAGAGAATGGGAAATGGGAATAGTGAGGAGGGCAGCGCATGCCTTGTGCGGCAAATGTAATTAAATTGTGGCCAAAGTGGGATAATCCCCTGCGTTTTTTTCGATATGGGTACTTAGTAAGCGTATATCTGCTCTCTGGACTTCATTTTGGCTTAATTTCTGATCCTTTTCGGCTTAAATTCTACTTAAATTGCGATGGATTTGGGTTAATATTTGAATTCTACTGAATAAATACTTTAATTACCATAATTTTACTTTACAACACTTAATCTAAATTATAAACGGTATCAAAAAATGTATACAAATCTAGAAAAACCAACCTTAACCCATTTAAATTGTAATCCTTCGAGTTGAAATACCAACTCAGTAGAAAGTCGAACAGCTTTCAACCATCGCTCTCTCGAAATCTGAAGCAGCTGAAGGCGCTTGGCTTATTTCCGTTTCCGCTTGCTGCCATATTTTGTGATCCCCCTCCCCTTAAACCTTATTCTTCTCCCCAAATCTGATCCATTTTTACCTCAGCAATGCAATTTTCAATTGGAAAATGAAGCAGTACAACGACTGTGGCACCAAAAGGCACACAGAACAAATTTTCTTTAGATTCTGTTATTAAATAATTAATTAATGAAAAGTTATTGATTTCATGTGGATTTCGTACTCGAAATCTGTTCAAAAATTGCTTTTTTAAGTAATATTAATAATATGTTAATTAAATACAATTTCTTTCTCTGCATGAGAGTTCGTAAAGGGGGACGAGGGCAAAGGTCGTGTGGTTGGGTCACCGCTGAACTACTTTTCTGCTTTTCAGCTGGTGCTGCATCGTTGCTCTCGCTGCTTTTGTTGCGGCCACATCTCCCCCATCTCCAGCCCCATTGTGTCGCCGGAAATATTCAATTTTCAATTTTCATTTCGCTGGCCAGCAAAAATTGGCAAGCGACGAAAACAAAGGACGTGGAGAATAGAAAGCCGGGAGCGGGAAAATCTGCTAAGCGCAGAGTGAGTGGGATTGAAACAAAGGGAATGTTGAATGAAAGAAATCAATTCGATTATTACGTTTTTTTCTAACGAGTTTTTCCTCTCCCTTGTACTGCGAGGAATTATGAAGGTGCAATGCTGCTAACTTAATCGTAATGCAACACAATGTTGCTGCAGGGCAGCCAGGGTTGTCATCTTAACACAATTAAGCGCTCAGCGGGATATAAATTTATTGAAATATTATTTATGACGTTGAAAATTGCTGGAAGCCGCCTTTAATCCTCGTTACTTACACACACAGGCCAGCCCCGAGGATATCTCCTGCTGGGCAAGCTTCGTTTATCGTTTGTTTTGGCCATTTTCCAGGGTCATTAGCTGACAGCCACCATGATGATGATGATGATGATGATGATTATGTTGATGTTGATGCTTGGGTCTGGCTAAAAACTTTCTGAAGTTGGCATCTCCAGCTGAGTCAGTCTCACCACAAATGAAAATTGCTTTCTGCAAGGCATCACAAATGGGGTAATCAAAATTTTAAAATTAATAGCTTAAAGAATGTTTAACTGATGAATGCTAAAAAAAATGTATGAGGGGGCTTTAAAATATTTAAATTATTTAATGAATAAATCTTTAATATACTCGTGCTTTTTTTCTTGTATTATTAAACTCCTATAAAGGAGCACTCGTTGTCATAGGGATATATATATCCAAACTCTATATATCCCCAAAGACCTGGGCCACTCATTAAATGGCCTTCAGGATTTAAGCTCAAGCTGAGTGCTCTCTGTCCTGTGTGTGTGTAGTGCCAAGATAGCCGGGTCAGGAGCTTGTTTTAATTAAAATTTTAATTTATTTCCTACCATTACGGTGCCCCTCTCTCTTGTTCCTTTTATTTTTTAATATATTTTATTCGCTGGCCATCAAACGTGATGAGAGAAGCGCTGAGGGTGAGGTGACATCAAGTGGCCGAAATTAAAATCTGCAGCAAGCACTTGACACTTGAGGGGAGTACAGAGGAGGTGTGTGCGAGGTGGTGGTGAGTGCAAACTATACACAAGTGACAAAAATTACGCATACGCACTGTGCGACGCCACGTATAATGAGAGCGCAACCAGGTCGCAATATATTGAAGTGACTGCGTTTGTGTGTTTCGGTGGGTGTGCGACTGCTCATTAACACTCCGTCGAGTGGTGTGTGTAGGTGTGTGGGGTTAAGCTTCAAGTTGGTGTGAAGAAGATACTGAAAGATGAGAAGGACACGCGTGTGTGCCAACAGTAAATCACTGAAAATAGCTGGCAAAATAAATTCCACAGAAGATTTAGTAAGACATAGACATAGCTATCGTCTAGTCCCTGGCTCCTTGCTGCCTTTTCCTTCACTTCAGACCAATCACTCTTTTACTTACAGTCAAACTTCTATATGTGGAACTATCTTTCTATTTTCCCTGATGGTTAAAGTTAGGAGGTTTATGGATTGGTGGCATAATTTAAGGGTATTTATTGATAGTTAGGAGTATTTTCTTTAACAAAAAGCCATTAAGCTTGTGTTTATCATGGGTTTTGAGGGCTAAAATGCATAGTAGTTATTTTTTAATCACATAAAGTTGGTTTTAAGCTCTTGAATAAATATAAAACCAGCCCAATAAGCTTGGCTTATTAGTAATAATCTTGTGCTTCCGGAAACCCTCTTAAAAATAAGTAAAATACAATAAATATTTAATAATAAATGTAATTATATTCCCCAAATCTAAACTAAAGTCTTTCTTAGGCCTGATTGCCTGTTTTTAGGCCGGGCAAAAAGGTTTTGCCTAGATTCGGGACTTTTGGGCTGTCTCACTCGGTGGTGTGGCCTGACATTTAGCAGTCGCTTGACACACACACACAGATTTCCAGGATTGTGAGTCCTCCTCCTCCGTGTGATATCCACTTTTGGTTTGGCGGAGAGCCGAGACGAAACGAAACGAGGCGAGAGCAGGCATCATCAAAGACTCCGAGTGCCAGGCACTTGACGTTAACGTTGGTGGATAAGATGGCCGGAGGAGCTGGTTGCCAGAATGGAGATGAAACTGGAGCTGCCAGCGATAAGCGAGCGGATAATGATGTACTGCACCTGAGCACGCGGTGTATGAGTAATGTCGAGCCATGTTAGTTAGTTGGCCAAAGTTGGGCTCTGCTTTTTTTTGGGGCCAAAAAGAGAAAAGAATGATGCAATTTCCAGGCCACAATTCACTTTTTTAATGGGCCTTGCCATTGCACTGGTCTCTCTCTCTCCTTCTGTGAAAAATGTAGAGTAAAGCAAGCTCATTAAATTGAAAAATGTCTACAATTTGCAGGACATTATGTTCCGGGCTAATGCATGCCATTCTCTGGCCAAAGTAGACCATGTCCTTGCTGTGGCTCTCTCTCTATATATATGTATATATGTTATATATAATCGACTGCTGCTGTGTCTCTACAAATTGTTTAACTTCTCGACTTTTAAATCTCTTTGGTCGTGTGAACGAGCTCAATCTATATGGATATATACGAGACTCGTGCGAGTATATGTATAAATTTGCAGTGTTAATGCAATTTTAAGCTGCTTTATTAATGATTTTTCTCTCTTTGGTTTACCTTACAGCTTTCAGACGCAATTGCGGCTTTCGTACATTGGTAAAATGTATAAAGAAAATTGTTAGTACAAATTGCTGAGAAAAATAATCCATTTATTGAAATATTTAGGACAAAATTCCTGCTTATGTTGGAAATATAAACCAAAAAAGTGTAGAGTTACTACTGGCTTTTGGTTTCTTCTGCCGAGTCCCTTTTCATTGTCTTCTGCAGGATTCTGAAGAGTAGCTTGATTTTGGATATGGATATGAGACCTCACATAATTATTGCCATAGCCATGATCTATTATATGGTGACCACTGGAGTTCTCGTTGTAAGTCCTCCTCCTCCTCTTCAGATCTGGTGCGATCTGGGCGATCAGTGCGATCAATATAAAATTTTATTTTAGATCTCCCGAATCGTTTCGGCTTCCTTGACCTAAAACGTTTACTCATTTTCAAAACGGTTGTTCCCAGTTTTCCCTTGGCAACTGCCACATCCTTGGAGATTTCGTCTGCTGAGACATGAGTTGACATCTGGGGAAATGTTTCACAGTTGTCAATGAAGTCAACTTCCTCGCTCTGGACTCGTTGAATCTCATTGAATGTCATTACCAGGAGCACGAAGCTGTTTAAATAAATTAATCCTTTATTATTTATAGATGTTATGCCTTATAGAAAAACTTACCAAAGGAAATATGTTAACTTCATCTTGTTCGTTCCGATTGCAACTTATTGTGGTGCCCAGCTACTACCTGCAGTATTTATAGTTAGCTGAGGGACCGCATACCATCTCTTATCTGGCTTATTGCGTCAAAGATGATTCCAGGGAATTAATTGGAAAATTGATAAGGAAAATCCGTCTCCCCCTTATTTGGTCGTAGATCCCAGCGCCTGATTATTTTTATGCGATGTAAAATATAGTTCAATACTTAAGACTACGTATTTATGTGTGCTATTTTATAACAGGTACAAAAAAGCTAAATAAAAATGAGGTAGCCTTGAATTTCAGTAGAAAGTAAATATTTATAATTAAATAGACGTAAGCTAAACTTTTCTTAAAATTTGAGTACTTGTTGAGGTTATCAAAGCATTTATTTATAATTAAAGGTTATCTATCTCGGTTACAGTATATTTTCTACATATTACATCACATTTTTATACCACTGTGCTCCTCCTCATATCATAAAGCAAAAGTTATTGGTGCAAAAATCCTGAATGCAGGAGGAGGCGGCTTTTTTTTCCATTCCCTGGCTATGTGGCGGTTGTGTAAGTGAGACGGGCAAACATTTGTGTCAATGCATCGATAACCCGAGAACAAGGACGAAAACAACAACAACAACGGGGAGAGTCAAAGGGATCAGAGGCCAGTAGCTGCAACAGGAGTTGGAAAAGGGAGATCCAGCGCCAGAGCCAGAGCCAGATCCAGAACGAGCTCAGTCGTCGGCTTTCTGCATTTACTCGCATGCATTATTGAGCATTAACCTCATTTCACGCAGTCAATTTACGGCATTAAATTCTCGTCTGGCCGGATCTACTCCGGCGAGCAGGGCAATGGCGTAAGGATTTAACGAGCTGCCACAAGGATACACACACACCGCCCCCCAACCAGCAGTCGGCCCATCTAAGGCCGCTCGTAGCTGGTGATAATGATGATGCTGATGGCGTTGGAGGAGGATGTCGATGATGATTTTACAAAACTAATTCGATTTTGATTAGCCTGGGAAAAACACTGGCGGTGAGGAGATTTAGTCCTTGGACTTAACAGTTATTGAAAGTATCTTAACTTACCGTTTGGCGGCTAATAAGTGGCACAAACGGTGAAGAGGAAGAACGGGAAGGCGACACAAAACCAGGCCAAGAAATTGAAAACACTTGAGGTGGACAAGTGGAGCTAATAGCCAGACTAAGTAAGCTCATAAAAAGAACGAGTCCAAGAGTGGGATAAAAAAGGAAGGAAGAAAGGAGGAAGGAGAAATGTCACGACTATTAAATACCTGGTAGCTATTAATAGAAGTATGTACAATATCTCCATGAGTTTGCTTATATCTCTTAAAGAATTTTACCAGACATTTTAAAGTTTTCCCAAGGTTTCAAGGTTTTTAAAATAGTCAAAAAATTCTACAATACACCAACTACAACAACAATAACACCATCTACAAAAACACCAACCACACAAAATACAACAACCACTCCAACCAAAGAGAATCATTACAACAATAACACCAATTACACCAACAACACCAATGCTATCAAATGTACCAAAATAAACCTAGAAAAATAAAAATTACAACATAAATCAAAAAATATCTAAAAAATACAAATAAGAATTTAAATTTCTCAAAGTCTAATAAGCCCCAAAAATTCGTATATAAAAATTAAGAAGAGTAGAAAGAGAAAGAGAACGAGAGAGTATAAAAACTAGGAGGCTGACACTATCCTTACTTATTTTTCTCGTTTGTGCCATTGTAATTGGATAATTAAAGAAATGTCTGGGCCACAAACCAGAAAGAGAGAGAGGGAAACAAGAAAGAGAGAGAGAGAGAGGGAAACAGAACAAAGACTGTGTGAGAAAGACAGACAGTGAAATTAAGATGGCAAAAGAAAGAGACAGCTGCCAGAGGTCCCTGTTGGCTCTTTAAGTGTGTGTTCGTGTTTGTGTTTGTGGAAAGGCTATTAAAAGCATCTAAACGCTTGCTAAAAACGCTAGTATAATTCACTACTCCCGAGAAGGACGACGCAAACATGGCACCGTTTAAGTAGCCTTAGTAACAGCCACCAGCTGTTCGCTTGGAAAACCCAAGGCGTGCAAGAAAAACCCCCTAAAATACACACCCAGCAGCAGACACACACAGACACATACATTATATAAGCAGCTTTTCTATTGTCTCACTTACTTAATTTTCCCAGCGAGAAACAGAGAGCTGAGAGCAGCTGCATCGTAAGTCCTGTCCTGCCACGTGTTTAGGTAGCTGTGAAAGCTGGCAGCTTGGAGTGTTTGGACCAAATATGTTGAGAGTTATGGCATATTTTTTACAAGAAATTATATTATACAATATATATTTTAATTAATATTTATATATATGAATGGGGGAATTAATATCTGTATAGCCAACAGCTTAGTCTGGTTCTTTATTGGTTTTCTGTACTGAAATTCATCCCTAGTTACTATCCAGATTTGGGTAATTCCATCTTTACACCTCCATAAGCTGAAGCGGGAATGACTTTTTCCCCGAATGGGAAGCCAGTTCAAGTGCTCGCTGGACCGCCTTAATTGCCATATGTTGCAGAGATAGGGAAAAATGCCGAAACTAATGGCCAATTGCCCGGGGCAAATAGCATTTGGCTGCTGTTAATGGTCCTGGCCAAATATGGGGATGGTCAATAGCCCCTCTGCCAGGGCAGGGACACTTCAATTTCAGAGTCAGAGTTCAACTCTGTGCGGTGGAGGTGACAATTGCACAACCCTAGACTTCGTGGCAATTAAGTTATTTTTGTTTGTGCTCTTTGGCAATGCAATAACCATCATAATCAATCATCGTTTAACGGCGGAGAAGGGTAACAAAGCGGCCAACACCTACAGACAGGGCTGCATAATTCACAGGGGAGGGAAGGGAGGGAGCAGGAGGAAACTGGGAAATGGAAAAACTTTGACTTTGGCGCGTGACTAAACGAGAAATGCAATGCAACACACACACACAAAATGCAAAAAGGCCAAAAACTGTTGCCAACAAATGAGCTACCAGCAGCAGTAGCAGCAGCAAGGAATAAAGGATAAATAGCAACAGCCAGGGAACAGCGAAAGACCAGCTTCCAGGACACTAAGTATGATTTATGCGGCGAGTCTCGCTCCGCGTGGCAGTCAAATTGAAATTTACACCAGAACCTTGGCAACGTGCCCCGTGATCTGGGCTCAAATGAGTTGCAATCCTTGCAAGGATTGTCGCCTCGAACACACATAAACACTGGGGAAAATTAAGCAAAATTTAAAAAAGAGAGAAAAGCCTTTGTAGAAGGTTTTAGTTTATTTGAAATTTATTTAGACCATTGCATCAGTTTCTATATTCTAGGAAAATATTAATATAAATCATAAGTATTTATTAGTTTTAATTAGCAGCTACGATTTATATATTAATTGCAGTTTTTTCTTGGAATTTTCTTTGGCAGATAAGAAATTGTAGATTATGTGGTGTGACATATAATTTGCCACTAATTAGCTAGTATTTTATTGTACAAATATGATTAAAAAATCTCTGATTATAGAAGCCAGATAAGAGAGTGGCAGTCAGACAAACTAATTTAAATATTAATAATCAAGCATCAATTGCAAATATTTCTATAATTAATTGCACATTTATACTATAAACATATTATAAAGTATTTAAAAATGTTATCAACTGATATTCTTACAATGTTTTTAATATTTTTCATTTATACACGTGAAATACCTAACAAACCTGCTTAAGAAAGCTGTATATAATATTTAAACCATGTTAAGCTATTTTCTTCTGCAAAATCTTAATATTTAATTCAGTATTTTGATAATAAAATTTCCGCTTTAATTTCCTTCAATTTTTTACCCTGCAAACATTGGTCCAGGAAACAGATACACAGATCATTATAACCAACAGCAAATCCAATGTCCCCAAAGGACATGTGCTCCAGATTGGCTAGGGGAATGGCCAGTCGGAATCCTTCTATTTTCAGCTGGCTGCCAGTTGCACTTCAATTTTCGTTTGTTTCGCCGGATTATCAGCCGAGCTGAAGCATGAAAATTTAATAATACACTGGGTCCTGGGTTGCAGCTGCTGCAGCTTCTCCTGTTGCCCTGGGTTGCTTCTCCGGTGATGATAAATTCTATTTAATTTCTGGGTAACGGAGAGATTGAAAAGGAATGCCTGGTGGATTTCTGATCTGATTGGGAAACTGTTTTCCCTGCTCTACGAAAATCCTCTAAAATTAATTGACTGCTTTTTGGGGCACAAAGCACAACTGTACCCTGTTTTATTTAGCAGTTAAGCGACTGAAAACAATCCACCGAAACAACAGTTAAAACCCCAATCACATGCAGTTGCATTTTGGGGGGAAGCAGACCCACTCAACGTGTCATTTAACATTTTGGCTAATAGTCCGCACATTGTTTCTCTATTTCCCAAAAACGGGGCAATTGCCAAATGAAGAAGAAAGGCAACAAAAAACCCCCCACTGAAAATGGCAACTGAAACTTATTTCATATCAAATAGGGGTGCGAAAAAAGGGGCCAAGGGGCGCCAGGGGAAGGTGGCTAAAACCGCGCCAATTTTGGTCAACATGCTGAATGAACTGCAAAATCAACTCGCTTCAAAATGTGGTCGGTCAGCAGTGTGTATATATATTTATATAGCTACATCGGGATCCAACTAAAAATCAGTTTGAACGATATTACGTATACGCCGCGTGCAGCACTAAGCGAGAATTAACATTTAAATGCCGCAATATAACGTTACAGGTTTTTGGTTGTTTTGTGCCCAATTGAATTGGAACAGGGAAAATGGCAAAGCAAACGCTTGTGTTCACATGGAAATGGCAGGATGATTCTATAGGGGAACATTTTAAGCAAATTAGCAAATATAC
>JAEIIH010019459.1:0-11414 GCA_018904745.1 Drosophila orosa | reverse complement strand
AAACTGCAAGGGTATACAAACTTCGGTGTTCCGAAGTTAGCTTCCTTTCTTGTTATCCTTTAAACTTGCATTGATTTAGGGATGGATCGAGATTTGATATATTGACAAAAGTATCGAAAATATTGTACAGAATGATAAATCAAACAGAATATTGAAGTAATGCAATTTTAAAATATCTATTTACATATAGGCCATCGTGTCAAATACCATTAGAATATCGGAATATCAATGTTTTCTACCATTCCTAGTTTGACTACTATTTTGTAAGAGTCTAAGGTCAGTTCAAATGGGGAAAATCCTTATTTGTGAACATATTTATTATAGATAGTAAAATTAATTTTAGAAATAAATTTTGGATTGACAGCTTTTAAATTTTATGATTTAATTTGTTAATTTCACAATCACACAAAATGATATTAATTTTTGTTAGTTTTTAGTTTTAGCTTTAGAAACCAAATGCTAAATTTAGAACTACAAATTTGTAGTATTAAAATCTTAAAAATGACGGGATACCTTTTAAATGCAGACGTTTTGCCCTGCCATGACTAGATTATTCCTGCAGTACTCCCCCACGAGAGGAAACAAAAGACAAGCCAGCAAGGACAATGCCAGCCTGCGGCCTTTTGAGGGTTAAAACAGACGAAGCTAAGCGAGGTTGTTGCATTGATGCAGTCACTGTCAGTCACGCCTCAATGGCAAGGTGATTCCCGAGGAAAAGTGAGACGCTAGAGAAAAATAAATGATTTGGAAGGGATCTCTGTACTATTTCTCAATTCCTCGAGCCGTGTACAAATTTAAGGCAAACAAGAAAATAAACTGTCCAAACTGAAGTTATGTGGGACAAGTTTATGGGGAAAAACTTTGTCAGACGTTCAAGGGAAAAGTATTTTATGGCAGGAATAGTTTCTAGCAAAGCAAAATTCCTAAAGGCAAATAGTACATATAAGCAAATATGTATGTTTCTTCTTCTCCAGTTGCAAAAACATTAAACGAATGTTGCTCATTAGTCTATGCACAGTCACAGGTTGGGAAAAAGTACTCCACCACTCTTGTGAACATGTGCAATAATTTTGTTGGCTGTCGTGCGAATTGAGATGGCAACCAGAGGCTACACCATTGTTCACATAACTTGTTGCCCAGCCATTCTCATGGTACAGATTCCAGTGTTATGTCTAGTGTTTGGCAAGGTTTCCTTAGTGTGCTGTGGGAACTGGGCAGAATCTTTAGAATATTTAAGTAATTTATACTATGGGATGTACATATTTGCATTGCTAGAAATGGGTTTGGAAAGCTTAAGTCTAATAAAAAAGACCATCAGACTGTTTACAGTGTTTAGAAACGAATATTACAAATGAACATTTTATAGGTAGCTAACAGCCTCACTTGAAGCTGCAGTAACAAAAACAAATTTAAAATCGTTAGAATAGAATGCCGTTGTACCTTTAAAGTTGCTCTTTTGAATACCTTGCCGAAGCATGACATTATTTTTACCTTACATAACTCTGAAGGAAACTTAATCTTCAGCCAATTACGGCACTCGGACTCGCCAGAGTCATTACCAAACTAGAAGGACATTTTACGGTGTGCCGTGCAGGACTGCCCGAAACCTATTAACAAGACATTCTGACAAGCTCCACTTATAACTGCTCCTGGGGCGGACAGAGAGGAGGAGGAAAAGGAACAGGAATTCCTGTGTAGCAATCAGCAGATTGTGTGACAGTCTGCCGTTCATTTCCCTATTTATTCAACAAGTTCCGCTGGCAGGAGCCGAAACTAAGAACGGAATTCGACTCGACAGGCCAAGGACTTGGACAGAAGCTTTATGCGCTTATAATCACAAATTTCTGCCCTCTCCAGGCATCGATTTGTTTGGCATTCGCCGGATGCCCCGAGGATACGACAGGCCCTCCCAGATCCAGCTCTGACTTGTGATCCCCTCTATACCCTGTTTTAGTGTCATTTATTTTGTCACGCGTTATTCATGGCCAGCCCGTGTCTGTGTGCGGCTAGCGGTGGCCCTATAAAAGTCCTCTGAGCCCGTAAGTGCGTGTTTATTTGCTAAGGTCCTGGACCCCCCTCCCGCCTGGGTTTTTCGGAGCTGGCTTAAAGGTATTTGCCGTTGCGGCTCCGGCACGTTATCGAAGGCATGCAGGCCCGAAGTGGAATCCCCGGCATCCGTGTAATTGGGGCAAGGGTTCCGAGTGAGTTTGCAGGGCGTGTGTGCCAGTGCGTGTGCGTGTGTATGACAAACTCATTTCATATTTATTAAATTTGCTGCGCTCGGGTTTTATTTTCATTTGGCACGTTCTGGAGGTAAAATAAACATCGCAGCAAGTGTTGCTTTGTGTTTTTTTGTTTTGTTTTTTTTGGTACACTTCTGAGGCTGAGCTTATTAGGCATTTAACGGGGAAATGCGAGAAGCTGGAAGATGATATGTGTTATGTGAATACTATTGTTTCTCTTTGGCTTTGTTTTAATTAAGGAGAAATTCGTATTTCAAAGGGGGAGTGAAAGGAATTTCGCCGGTGAAAAGCTCCAACCTTTTGCCAGACGCCGCAAATATTTCCACATGTTCTGAAACTTTTTTAGCTGGGGAAATCCCCTGCACAACTCCGTCGTTTTCTCTGGCAATAGCAATATGAATATGTAAAGTGCGGCAATAACTCCCGACCACGCCCTGGCCCCGCCCCCTACCCGTCACAGACGAAACTATGTAATTAAAAAGTTTTGCAAAGAGATTGCCGAGCAAAAAAGGGAGATAGAAATATTATGGTTTTGCATATTTCTGCGTCAGCCAGAAACAATAATTAAAAGCAAACCACAAAGCAAAGCAACGGAGCTGGCGAGCTATAACAAATATTATTAAAACAATTTATTATTGGTTAATTTTTGGTTATTTTTTCCTAACTGATTATTGGCGAGTGTGTTAACTAAATATTTGGCAAACAAGCAGCGAGAGAAACTCAATTAAACTCCATCAATTCAAGCTGAAAAATAGCATACATTTCCGACAATAAAGGTACAAACGATAATTGCAGCTTATATTTCGGATCAGTGAACTGTATCTTTATAAGAAATTCAACTATTTCTTATACTTACATAAAATAGGGTTAGATTAATACGTTTTTTTATGGCACATCTAATTGATTTTAATGCGATTTCAAAATTCCTACAAATCGGGCTATTTAGTTAATTATGTGCAAAAGGGTATCAATACTTCGACTTGAGGACTTTTCGACTTCGACTTTTCTCGCTTGAGCTCTGTTTCAGTTCTGTTGCCGCCGGGAACCTTGTTACCGAAATTTCACTCTTGTTAAAAAGGCTGCTGCTTTGGCTCATATTTGTACACATGTTTTTTTTGCGATGCGGTTAGTTCATTCACCTTGTTTTTTGCTTCTTTTAGGCCGAAACTGAGACGGCTAAACAAAAGAGGGCTTTAAGGTATAAATAGGGCTTTCATAGAATCGTAAATAATCATGTATTGTTTTTTAAACAAATATTTATTAATATACAAAAGCTGCATACATTTATTGCGTATCAACAACCTGCATAAATCAAGCTTTTGTGACAATTCAAGTATACATATATGTGTCAAGCAATCAGCTCACCAAAACTAAACCAAATATTTACGGTCTGATATAACAAAAGCCATAGCCGAAATAATAATAAATCCAAAGCGGTAGAACGAATCCAACCAGAACCCGAACCAAACCCGAATCCGAGGCAGATGCAAAATGCAGAACGGGAACAATCTGGCCAAAACAAGTGCAACAGACAACCGGCAAATCGGGCCAACAGCTGCCAGTCCGGCTTCCTCCGTCCTCCGTTTTTCTGGCTTTTTATTGGCAAACTGACAACGAAAACAGTAAGAATAACAGCCAGCACAGCAAACAAAAACTCGTTGCACTCAGATAACAATTTCTCTTTCAAAAATCGGTTGCTTGCCATGTGCGTCATCCGTCTTTCTGCACTAAAAAACTCCCCTAGCTGAAATTGTTGTATAAGCTTGATTGAAATTGAAATGTACATAAAAAGGTATATTTGTTCTTACGAACTACTCCCTAATTGATGAATTATTTATAATGGTGTCCAGCATTAGGGCAACATTGTTTAAAGATACTGAAATAATAATAACTCTTTTAAAGCATTTCCGCACAGCACTTTATGCCCTGTATGTACGCACTCCCTCCGACTTTTGTGGCTGCCGTCGTTGCGCAACAAGTTGGCTATATACACACATATATTTTTAAGGCCAAGACCAAACAGGCAGGCAACGGTTTCGTCTGCTGGCTGTTGTTGCTCAGCTACTTGACTTCTAATGCAGTCCAAAGGAAATGGGGCTACTAGTCGCAACCGGCTGGCACTCAGCTGGGAACAGGTGTTGGAATGGGTGGCTCCAGGCGGGGGGAGGGGCAGGGTTGCCCCGTCAACGGCAGAGCCAGAAAGCGGAAGTGGGACTCTGCTTATGTGGAGCATTGGCCAAGACAAGAGGGCACCGGGATTATACTTTATGGCTGACAGCAAGGGATTTCTTAAGTCCATAACGGATGCGTGAGTATATCTCTGAGTGCGAGCTTTTGAGTGCTCCCTTTTACGGCGTAGCGAATGAAACACTGCTGTCAGGTGTCCCACCTGTAAAACTAGACATCAGAAAGCTTTACCTTCAAATATAAAATATTAAATCTATTTTTGATGACTTGGGTTTCAAGCCTATTAAATTAAAGTGTGTCAAAAATATTGAATTTAAAAGCGAATTTGCAATTTTAACACAGTTTCATTCTTAAAATATTTCTCTAAATGTAATAACCATTTTTGGAAATCCTGTACAAGTATATAGATAGATATTGAAATGGGACTGCTATTTAGACTTAGAGATTTTATATTTAATTTCTATAGCCTTTAAGCTGACTCAGTGAAACACGAACAGACGGATATGACTTTATAGACTTGTTTGGATAACAAATATTCTTGAGCGAGGATTTATTCAAGTATAATTAGATGTCACACAAAAGTTAGTGTTTTAAACAATGAAGTTGTCAGAATATTATTCTCTAGTGTAAGTAGGATTTGTAAGTAAATTTTCTTATTAATATGTTTTTTAATGTAGAGAGCAGAATTCTTAGAATTTTTTTAGATGTTCTACAGTTACAGATGTTCTAATAAAACTAAAAAAAAAAAATCTAAAGCTCAGAGACAAGCGACGTTCTGCGGCTAATTCTGAAGTCTCCTTAGAATGCAGATTACTTCGCCTATATGTTACATTTGTTTCGGATGTTGGTGCTCAGAGTTCTTCGCCGATTTGCTCGACATGTCACACATTTGCTAGTGAGATGGAGAGATAGTCGTTTTAGAGCGGTTTTCGGCTTGACAGCCGGCAGCCCCGCAATTACAAGCCGCAAATGTACTGAGAAAAGCACTGAAAACGGCTGAAAGTCAACAAACACAAGAGCCAACTGCCGCCTTGGCTTGCCTTGCACAACTTTTCGGGTTTGGAGCGGCGACACGAAGTGTTGCATAATCGGGACCGCTGTTGCAGAGACAAAAGTCGGAGCGGCAGTAACAATAACACAATAATACACCCACGAAGCGGCAACCGGTTTGCGATCTACTGCTGCTGCTCTCGGTTCGCCAAATGAGATATATATATATAGTGTACACAACCTATATAAATCGGAGCTGCAAACGCAAGGCGAAAACCTCAATGGCGACCGTTACCGTGCAGCAGCAGCCAGGGGCGCCACGTACGCAGTGTGCGAACCCAGAGCTTGGCTTAACTTAACCCACTGCCCTCGGCTTTCGTGTTTCGTGCTGCTTTCCCAGGCACGGCGGCCACTGTAATAATTATGCCATTTTGATACACTTACCTACACTTAGAGGCAAAGAAAGAGCCCGTAGGCTGGCGATTAAGACGTAAGAACGACCAGCTTAGAAGTAAAAGTAAAAGAAACTAGAACACAGTTGCTAGGAGAAAAAAGCTGCAGTGAGAGTTAATTGGCGGAAGTTGTTATAAATTTCTATTGATTTGTTAGGTATTTTTAATACTATTTATAATTTATAGGAATTTTATTTAATGTTTATCAATGTTCATAAATGTTCATACGCCGCTTCATTTGTGGCCAAAGATGCTAGTAAAATGCAAGCTAGAACAAACCATTTTATAATAAACAAAATAGTACTTCATTAAATTAAATTAAAATTGCTCAAATTTTTCAATATTGCATAGTAATCTCAAATTATTTATCATTGTCCATGTGGTAACTTAATATTTTGAAGATAGAGACATACCTACTACCGTTACTGGTTTCTCACGTACCTTGTGCCGTTGTTTTGCGGCCAACCTAGGTCTGCCTATGAGCCAAACTCGTTTAGTGCCGAGATACTCCAAAGTTTCCTTCTATCTGCCTCTGCGTGTGGCAGCATCAGCATCGGCGAGTGCGTGCGCTGGCAATCAGGGGGTAATCCGGGTTAGCAGAACCCAGGGGCCAAGTTCGGCCCATCACTGCGGTTTCCCTTCCCTCGGCCCCAGCCATTGCCATTGCTGGAAAATGGGAAACGCGAGATGGAAGATGGGACTTTGCTCTTCAGGGCTGCCAGCTACTTTTCCAACTTTCACAATTTGCGCTAAGTACGTTCCGTGATTTTTGCGGGCACTGGGGAAGTGGGGAAACGCAGCAATAGCTGCCTAAATAATAAAAGTTCGCCTTGTCTGCGGCCTGTTACTAGCCAAGTACTTGAACACTTTGGAGTACTCTCAATTAGGGTGACAGATAGTAGTACACCAGCTGACAATGTTAGGCGGCATTGGAAGCCATCATCCATTTTCAATAGTTCAAATGGAATCCCGAAATATAAATGGAAGCAATGATCGTTTGACCCGACTGTTCGTCTATACAAAAAGAGCTCTGATATGTAGGTTTTTAGATATTTATATATTTGTAAGAAATTCTTACTACAAAATTCCGTGAATGGTTCTGAAAAAGTCCCATTTTACATATCGACAATAATGTGTTTGCCTTCCCAATATCAAAAAGACTCTAGTTAAAAATTACAATTTATGTATTATCAAATAAAATATCCGAAAAAAACATGTAATATTTAACTTATTTACCTTTCTCCGATTATTATCGATATTAAAATTGATATATCGCAAAGTTAAAATATCAATTTTAACATCGACTTTCCCTTCAACTATCTATGGGATATTTTCTGAAATCCCCCTACTGAAATTGTTTGCAAATTTCATCTTCGAGAATACGAAGAATGCTATTTAATAGTCATATGGTTTAAAAAAGAAATTAAAATTAAATTAAAAATAAAATGTTCTTATAATTTTTTAACGGATGAACTGGATTTTATTCCAAGTGGAGCTCAATACCGCAATGTTCGAGACCATTTTATTTCTTTAATCACCCCGTTAATAAATACATATATAACAAGTTCTTCAAATCTCATTGGGAGCAGTCAATCCAAGTGCTCTTAAGTTTACACAATAAAAGAAGCCGTGGTCAGCAGTGCAATTAGAATAAGAGGAAAAACTAATTTCATTTTGAGTAGAGCCATCATTTTTACTATGTTGCAATCGCAGAGTCGAGAGTGCATTAGAAAGGCTTTCGCAGTTTATTCCTCATTTGGTCTGAGAAGTCCAAAAGGCAGATGGCCATTTCGAGAGCTGGAGACGCAAGCAGTCTGCGTACAGTAATTACCAATGAAAATAAAAGTAAAGCGTGTTCGTAAACAATAATAAAAACAAAACTTTTTATTGTAGCGTCATAATTGGGTTCCCCACAGCTTTCCATTGGTTCATTGTCAACCTCCCACCTGCCGTGGATGGGCGGGGATGCGTTGTCCCAATGTTTCCGCTTATTAAACCAAGTACAAATCGTGGCAACAAAGGCAGAAAGGAAACTTTCAACACTTTCTTGGGCACGCAAGCGACGTCATTAAAACACGCAATTCACATCAGCAAAGGCGAAAAATACCCAAAAAAAAAAGTACAAAGTAACTAAATAAATAAATAAAAGTTTCATATGCGACCCCGGCACTAAGACTTTTATTACTTTTATTGCAGTTGTCGCTACGTGTGCTTCATTAAAACGAATAAAGAGCCGTGGGTGGCTGAAAGGTTCAGGTATTTTGCAGCAATTTGTCAGCTGGCCCCCGTAAGCCGCTTAGGATTGGCAAATAGCCCGTGGCAAAGAGCCATCTTCGTTGGCAATTTCAATTAGCAAATATTGAACACGGCCCGTTGCTATATTTTTTATATTCGAATTTAATTTGTTAACCGTTTACGTAAGCAGTTACGACCAAGATCCCCGCTGTTACAACCCACTACCACCGCTGTTACTTTGACTTTTAATGTTTTTTCAGCTAGCTCAGTTACGTTTCCAGCGAAGGCGTCACCGAAACCGCTATCGTTGTCACCCACAACATCTGTCCCTGCTCCCCAAAGTTCGGGACACTTCTGGCCACTTGGCTGGACCGCCGGCTGTCAGATGCCTTGTCTGCATAATGATTATTCCTCCCCAGGAAGTCACACAGAACAAAAAATTTATTATTTGTATAGCTATCATAAATAATAATATGAAGAGTCTATTTTTTTTGAAAATAGAAAGAGAATAATGTATTAAATTTTGAATAAATTCAGGCTTAGCTAAGTATTTCTTTTATTTTGGCATACGTTTTGATCATTTTTCTCTCCCTGCAAGACCAAGACCGCTGCCAGCTGTCAGCTGACAGCAGCCGGGCGGAGCTGGCCAGTGGGCGGCCCTGCCGGGTGTCCGAAAAAGTTTTTCCTCCCTGACACTTTCATAAATTCTAATTATATATCAAAGCAAGTGTCATTTGCACTGGCCCAGACTGCCATGAAAATTAAATGAACTATGCACGCGGAGGCTTGGCAAGCAGACGGGCCTAAGGACAATATTAAAATATATTATTTAATTTTTCATAGGGCCAGAAAATGTCGCTTCTTCCGGATTTGGGGCGTACTGTACCCCGTCGAGCGGCTAATTAAATCCCAAGCGGACTGCTCAGCACCTCAGAGTGCAGTGCGATTACGCAAGAAGTTTCTTTTATTTTTTGTTGAATTTTGCGTTCTGGACAGGCTGCCTTTTATGGTGAGAGACCGGCTGGCCAAATGGGCGATTAACATAATTTTTCTATATTATTTCATATGATGATTATTACGTCTATTATTGTTGTGATGGGCCTTATTCGGCGCTCGAGACGTGCGCACGTCAGTCAGACTTGACCTCGCGGACGGCGGGCCCAAACCGGCTTTTGGCTCTTGGCCATGGGCTAGAAATGTTCGCAAAAAAAAAACAAAAAAAAAATGAAAAGACTAGCCGCTGTTCTTCTTCTACTTCTGCTCATTGTGGATGCTTCTAATTTAATAATGTCGAACAGAGTGTTAACGGCCAGATACAAGATACTCGAGTGGTGAGGCCGTGTTATGCGATATGGTCGGGAGTCGAGTTTAGAGACCATTCCCCGAGCCAAATCTAATTATAAATTCCCAAAGGCATTTGGCTTTAATCTGTTAACACGAAAATGAGTTTATTAAAATATATGAACAACACGAGTAGTGTTTGGTCTTAGGTGTAAGCTTTTATGGATTTTTATGGGTAACTTACTAATTTGTGAGGTGTTTAACCTTTATTAGAATTAATTGAATATTAAACAACAAATAGTATTTATACCAGTTACCCAGAAAGCTACATTGAGGGAATTACACATTGTGTGAGAGTAGAATATACATCAATTTGATGAAAAATAAACTTTTTCCTCTCGATTAGTATCTACTAAGCCCGCAACTTCATGATTTAATCTTGTTAAGTTCGTCTTAAATTTTCATTAGAGATCCCTATACACATCACCGCCATTCATGTGTTAATGGAAATATTATTCACAAAGGTGTATAAAGGGGGTTTGCACCCCCGCTTCCCCCGCTCTTAATGCTCCCGGCACATATTTTGTATGTGCGCTAATTTGCAGCTGAATGGCGCCTAAATGCAGCTACGAAGCATTCGCGGAAGGCCAGAAAATGGGAGCCCGACTGGGTGGGGAAAAACCCCAGCGTGACGAGCAGTGACGTGACAGTAATTAACATAATAATCCATTTTGTGGACAAAGAAAGCCAGGGAAAGAACCTCGCCTCCTTTCTCGTTTTTCTTATCTCATGGATAGTGTTGAGTCGGGCCTGGTTGGGTTTTGGGTTAACTAGCTGGGCGTCAGCGGGTTAAGAGCTGCCACATCACGACTCTGTTGCGGCCAGGCACGTTTTAATTTAATGCCTGCAACTTGCACTTGGCCAAATCCAATCCAATAAATTGCCAGCTGTCTATCCGCAGCATGGCAATTTCCGCCCAGAAGAAAGGAACGATTTCTGACCGCCTCATCCACTTGGCCAGGCCGTGTTCTTGGCTTATTGGGTCAATCGTCGACCCCCGAGCGAGGACACGATTACAGCAGATGTAATTCGCCAGGTGGAAAATCATTCCCCAGCTAAACCTTGATTTGATGTGTTCAATAGTCTCCCAAACAAGCCCAATAAAATATTCAGCATTATGTTTTTGCGCTTGCCACATTGAGTCCATTTTAATCCATTCCGTTTTAATGGCCAATAACTTGTTTCAATTATTTAATTGACAATCCCCAAAGTGAAATGTTGAAATAACAAATGGAAAGCATTTTGCTTTGTCAATTTGCATTTGCCGCAATCCGCCGCCGCAGCTACAGACTTCGCAACAGTAAAAACGACCATCAACTGGCGCTGTCCCAACTCGTTAATGCTCCAGCTCCAGCTCCAGCCAAAGTCCCCAGTCCCAGTCCCGATGGCTTCCTGTGGCAGATATTTTTTGGCGGCCACGATGACTGTGTGGACTGTGGACTGTTGACTGTGGGAAGAAAAGTCGCCGAAGTGGCTGCCGCCGTGGAAAATGCTGTGCTGCGGTGGCAGTTTCGGCATCTGTGGGTGCGTGTGTATCTCTGGGACTGTGGGAAAAGCTGAAGCCAACGCTTCTCTGGAGAGGCTGTCTTCGCCAATCGGCGACGGCGAAGAAATATGAAATTTCATTTGTTTCCGACGCCTGCCACTTCCGTCACTAAATTGGCGAAATTAATAAGTGAGCATGGCGGTGCCAAGGCCGCGACCCAAAACTCGGCAACAGGACAAAACATCCGCCACTCGAAACGTGGCGTTAATTGCCGGAACCCTCCGGAAAACAGAGGGCGAGAGAAGTGAAAACACTTGAGAAACTTTTTCGCGCTGCCAGAGCATAATTAAAAACCCGACAGAGGACGATCAGACAAACGAACTGGCCACTGGAATACCCAGTGAAGTTAATTCTAGAAAATAATGGGAATCCACAAAAGAATAAATAATATTTCTACCAATAATCACTCTATGTTGTTTG
>JAEIIH010019458.1:0-10960 GCA_018904745.1 Drosophila orosa | reverse complement strand
TTAATGAAATAAATTTATAAAAGTATAGAGAAAAGGATATATTTGTCAAGTTGAGGCACAGTTCAACTCTAAATAACGAACAAAAGACATTAAATACTATTATAAATACGCAAAAACCCTTTAAAATATTTAAATATCCAACAAATGTATAAAACTCTTAAATAATATTTAAAAACTACAAATTATAAGCACAGAACTAATATTTTCCTTAGCATTTCCTCCATGTGTGCTTGTGCCTAGGCCTGCCTTTGAATTTGAACCCACCGACGACTCCAAGGGGAGCCATGTTCTGTGTTTCAACACTAAAGATTCTGTTACAAATTGCCATAATCCTCGGGCAAATAGCAGAGCCACCATTTTCAAGCGGAAACTCAGGTGCGGGCAGGTGGAAGATGGTGGTAGGTGGGTGTGGGTGTGGGAGGTGCTTACCAATCAGCGTTCAACTTTATCAGCTTTTCCAGATATCGCGCTCGGCACTATCGCAGCGATATCGGCACCTGGCCATCTTATCGACGCACTCGAAATGAAATTGCTGATCAAACAGAACAAAAGCGCACACAACATTCTCCAAACATTCATAAATGGAAACATACTTATTTACTCACTTTTCAAAACAAATCAACAAATCGGTGCTCTTTGTGGTTCAAGTGCCGATCGCCGTCAAAAGCATCCGCGATGTGTTAGAGCCCCGATTTGGAAAGGGAATGAGAATGGGAATGGGTCTCCGGTCTCCGGGCTACAAACTCCGGGACGGGACCCTTTCCTCCGAATTCTTTGCGCGTGCGTTCCCTTTTGTCGGCGTTTTGACATCGACATCCCATCCGCAGTCACGATTGATTGTCGCAACAATTGCCGTGATTTCTGGCTGCCTCCAATTGGTTTTCGAGGCGCGACCCGCTCCAGAATTATCGGTGCCAAGCCCCGTCGCTGTCGCACGTGATAATTCCCGGCTTCGGGACTAATAGTACCCATATATATGGAGTATATATGTGTGTTGGAGTATCTCTAACCCACGGCAATTATAAGTAGATGCTTTGTATGGACAGCTGTCTGTCCAGGGCGACGGTGGCATGCGTCACGACCGCCACTGCCACATGCGGCACACGGCACACACTGTCCCGACGGTCGTGGGGTCTTCAAACTCGGCATCTACTCTTTCCAAAGGTGTTTTGGAATGATTAGCACGTCGGAAGTGGCTTGAAGTGTCAGCACTCGATTCTAATTGTGATTTAATGGAGAGCTGAATAAATTGGGAGAACGAAAAGGAAAGCTAGGTCACCTAGTAGTGCTATTGGGGGAAACAATTTAATTTAATTTAATTTATGCATTAAAAAGGGATTTTATTTATGTTAAAGAAATATATATTTATATTTATTAGAACTTAAGATAAATAAGACTTAAATAACCTTTAAATGCTCTTTTAAAATAGAAAATAAAATGCTTAAAGAATATAATTAGTTGAAAAAGAAATGACGTACTTCCTGTCCGCTCAGAGCAGTTGGAAATTATATATCTTTTAAAAACAAGGCTAAATATAATCAGAATTTAGTCCTATAACTCGATGTATGCATATCCATTTGAAGTATAAATTAAATATATAATTTTTAACCTTTTTAATGTATACATTGATAGTTGGAAAATATTTTAGCTTACTTCTTCTTTCATTATTTCCCTTGCCAGCAGCACAGGTAACTCATACTCAACTCCTGCACAACTCATACTTTCCCCCACAATATAATAATTGCAATTAACATTAATACGAGGACAACGGATAAAAATAAATCTAAATTAGCCAACTTTTTCGGTCTGCTTAATTGACTGCAATCGTGGCTGTGTGCCCTTTGCGCTTCCGTTCGAACAGGGAAAAGTTTTTGGCCACCAACGTGGCTCGCCTCGATGTTGCCAAACTTGAGTCCCTCCAGAGGGACTGACAGACAAGCTTTTGAGTGCTCACCTGTACTGTGAAATGAGTTCAAGGATATACAAAGTTTTTCAAATTACCCAAAAGTTGTTCCCCAACAACAACAAAAAAGTATGCTACGAAAGAGGATAATTACGAACTTCAAGGAGACAAGCTAATGTGCCAATAGCTTGTCAAATGGCAAGTACTTGACTTTATAGAAACTAATTGGAGAAAACGCTAACTTGGCAAATTAAAAACCAAGAAAATAAATAACACTATAATATATTTTCTTGCATAAATAAATATATTTTAATTTCTAGACTCACTCGCGAAGCCAAGTTAATTTATGTGACAGCTTCTTTAGGGCATTTAACACTCTTATTTGCGTGAGCTTGAGAGGGGGCATTATAAATAGACATTTTATATAGATAGACCTCGGAGAGACCTGCATGACGGATTGACTGTGATAGCACAATTATAAATAATGTCTGCTTATCCCTTAAGAGGAAATGGCAACGAAGCCAATGTCGCCCTCCGTGCGCGAAAAGTGCGAGAAGTGCGAGATTCATGTTTGCCACCCAAAGTGAACAACATTTGCGAATTTCGAAATTAAATTCCGTGTCATTCCGTGTAAATCATTTGCAAAATTGCCGCGTTGTCGCTGCATCTAGCGGATCGGCGGAGGCCGTGGCAATTTATCAAAAATAAATCATTTTGACGAGTTGCCAGGCCAAGTTAAGGCCAATTGCCGGTTGCAATGGCGAATGCGAAATGTGGATCGCGAATTACGAATGGCATTCACTCGGAAAAAATCTGTCTTAAACGGTGAGTAATTATATATTAATTCCTGTTCAAGAAAGTGTATAATATGTAGAAAATATTCTATATATATTTCTTTATTATTTATAAAGCTGAAACCCCTTTTGAAACCATTATATAATCCAAATTGCCTTTCGCTTTCAGCAAATGCTTTATGTTTCTATTGACTGAGTCCTGTTTTATATTTATTTTTGTAATCTATAATTTAAATTCAAGTTATACTCCCTTTTTAAGTTCAAAAATTAAATAAATAAAGCAATTTTAATGATATTTTCTCTGTGCATTGCTGGTCTGCCTTCCAACTTAATGTACAAGTACATATAGTACATAGGTCTGTACATACCTGTCGCCAGGGCTGGCAGGGTCGTAATAAATTGCAGATTAGTTTGCAAATCGCACAGTGCGTCACTGAAATATGCGTACGGCACGGCGCGTGTGTATTTATGTCCGTTGACGCACCTTGACAGGCACTTTACGTACGACACTCTCTGTCCTCCCTTCCAATCCCAATTCCAATCCCATTTCCAATCCCAATCCCCACCAGTTTAGCGGATCGCATCGCCTGGCATCGCAGTAATTAGTGCATCATCCCGTGTTGTGCATTTTTCGGAACACCGAGTCACCGAGGGATGTCAGTACCATGTTGTGCTCCACTAGATGTTCCCTCTGTGTCTGTGTGTCTGCTTACTCCGCACAGTTTTTCATTTCCCCCGGCTAACGAGTGTACTTTACTTTATTTTCAACATGTTTATTCAGGGTTTGACAGGTAAAAAATACAGGTATAATTATTAAAGGACTATTTTTATTACTCCAAAGACTTAAAGAGGACTCTATTGATTTTAAAAGATATTAAACGAGGCTATAACCCTGTATTTCAATCACAAAACTTATGCATACATCAATCTGTCAATTAGAAAATTCTCTCTTTCTTGTTATAAACTAAAAATAATTATTACACTACTTAAAGGTATGTAGGTGCATGTTAGTGTCAGCAATTTGTGTCGGGCAACGCCTATGAAAGTCGCTCGAAAAAAAAAGTAAAAACGAGATTTGAAAATTAACGCGAATCGATTAAAACAAATTGAAACAATGCTGAGACGGCTGCCAGCATTAGCATCGTAAACTAATTGCGGGCAAGTGTAAATGCCCAGGCTGTAAAAAATTGTTCTCCTCCGGTGACAACAGTCGCATGTCGTCGGCGCATTTTAAAAGCAATCATCAATTATGCAGGCTTCGAGCTCTCAGTTCTGAGTTCTCAGTTCTCAGTTCTGAATTCCGAGTTCACTTCAGGCAAACAAGAAACGTCTCGGCATTAACGATGATTAGTCGCAAGTCAGAAGCCAGCGACCCACTTGGCCGGGCATAATGTTTTAAAGTGCGAGCATCGGAGATACCAAGGGTTTTCCCTGTCAATTTTGTGAAAAATGATCCTTGAATATACTTGATTGTTTCCTGGCAAAAGCGGCAAGTGTCCATCATAATTCTTGGTATTTTATTTTCGTCTTTTGAAGGCATTGTAATGATTGAGTTTGATACTCTAGAAATAAATATGTGTATTATAATCTTTGTTTTATATATTTGCTTATAGTTATTATTGTATAATACTTATTATTTTTAGTAGTAATATAGTATATAGTAATTTAATCATCTTTAAAACTTGTTGTAAGTTTGCTTAAAGAAAAGTGAACTGTGAATAATAAGATTATGAATAATAGGAAGTTTAAAAATTAATTTTGAAGTCTAATACATATTACATGACACAAGTTTAGAGGGTACATATATTCATTGTGAAATTAGGCCACAGGTTCTATAGGATACATCTAGGATTTCCTTTTAAGAATTCCGTACCTTAAGTATATGTTTTGAACCGAAAAACAGGTGTAAATAGACTTATTTCGCCTATTTCTTTATTTCGTAAATATACACTACTCTTAAATTATAATCCAAATAAATTCAGATCCAGTTGAGTGTCAGATCAACTGTCTGCCACGAAAAGCACTCGGCGTTCGGTAAATAAAATTATACGACGCGCGGCCGCCGCGTTCGTAAATTCAATAAATAATTATGTGTAACCTTTGCCCGACTTCAGAGCCGGCAGTAATATTGGAAGTATCTGGGTCTGCAGTTAATGTACCTATTTGGCGGACAATCGCAGGACGGAGGACGCTGGCCGGGCCACGTCCACGCGGCGTATGCGCATTTAATAAATGGTGCCTCCTTGCGCTGGCCCTCGGACAACGGAGTTCCAATTTGCAGCACAATGCAAATTGCATTGTAGTCGAGTTATTGTATAATTGGTGCAATGTTGCCGGGTAAAAGGATGGACCTGGCGGGGTGGCAAGACCCGGGACTCGGTCCGGACCCTGGACTCCGGTCAGCCGTTGTCCGGGCGCAATGGCGCTTGTGTTCGTGTCAATAAATTAAAATGAGAATTGATTCGCTTACGCCCGATTTAAGCAACAACAGGCTATATTATGGGCAGATATCCGTAGATACGCAGATATGCAGGAGGGCAGATGCGGCTGCAGATGCAGATGCAGATGCAGATACAGATGCATTTGCAGATACAGATAGCGATACCGAAGGCCTCCTCGATTTTCATGGCAAAAGGGTGCAGCCAGCAAAAAGGCATTTCGAAACTATTAACAAACAAATTAAATGTTGGACCCGCACTTTAAAAACCAATTTCAGAATGCATTACAAGAAAATTCCATTAAACAATGCCACATCGGTGCCTGCGTCGGTGTACGGAATCGTGTTGAATCGCCTCTTTTTTTGTGGACCTGAAACAGAGACCAGTCAGAGACAGTCTCGCCAGACAGTCTGTCTCCGCATTAAGATAAGAGAAATCGTCTAACAAAACGCATAATCGAAATCGGGACGAGGCTGCTTTAAAAATCGGTAAGACAATTTAAATTTATTTCAAACGGCGTGTATAATACAAATCATGGATGACCATAACACACTCGAACAAGATAAGTGAGGAGCGTCGAAGCTTGGATCCGACTTGTCTGCGGGTCTCCGCCACATGGGATACTCGGCCTCTCAGATACTCGGCCTCTCGGATACTCGGTTACTCTCGGAACACTCGTATCTTTTGGGGACGGCGACAAACCTGCAGATAGTAAATGTCGGCCGCACAATAAAATTAGCTGTTTTAATGACAGCCCCGGGACTGGACTGGACTGGACTGAGCAGAGCTGAGTGCCCAAGATGTGGACAGGCAGGCTCTAGGCTCCAGATTCCAGACCCTAAGGAACCGGAGAACGTTGAAATATTGGCGGCAAGGAAATCGATTGGTATACCAATCAAACGGCATCGTAAATATTATCGCGGCCATCTGCAACCTTGCAGCTCGGTTCAGTGTTCTGGGTTCTGGGTTCCATAGTGCTGTCCATAAATTTCCACACGTGACATTTCTTTGTCATGTTAATTAGACCGCCAAGTAGATGCCGATGATGCTGAAATCGGATCGGGCATCTTAAATACCTGCTCTAAGAATCGGAGACACCCATTAAGTGCATAGCCCGAGGGTTATTCCCAAGAAAAACGCGCAACCTGTGTGATGTCTCTGCGATGCGTGGAAAACGCAGACGATGTGGCGACATTTTCCTCTGTCCCGAAAGCCATCTCATTAAGATGTGAAAAATTCTATTTCATTAATAAAATATTCGTTTTCCTGTCCCGCATAATTAACTCGATTCCATGTCGCTTGCTCTCTCTCACAGTTTTATTTGTTTTAAAATACGAGAGTCCTACGAGAGGAGGGGAAACTTAGACAAAGTTAACATTTTCAAATTATTAAAGGCGGTGTATTCTAAAAGGGAAATTTTATAACCAAGTCTGAAATCGTACTTTGTTAAGCAATTACAATTTCAGAGGGTTTTGTAATACAAAATATAATTATATTTATACATATATCCCGACAAATATTTAGCAATTATTCATACACAAAACTTTGTTCAATAAACTATATAATTTCTTTGTTTAAATATAGAAATATAATTTTTAAACATCTTCTTGGAGAAGCATATAATAAAATACTTGCTAAAAAGTTATATAATATTAAATGGGAATATATTCCTATGGTTATATCACCTTCAACCTTCTTAAGCCCCCAATTGAATATCGGAAAAACAGGCCATTAAATTTGTATCGCTATTTAAACACCTCCCCAGACCAATATCTTTTGGGAAATCTCAAGTATTTATCCCACAAGGTGGCCGCGATTGCGGAGACATCCCAACACCAGTGCCTAATGTGGCCTAATGGTCATAATTATTTTAGCTTGTCTTATCATCGGCAGTTGTCTAAATATACATTTGTATACGCGAGTGTATATGCCGGGAATAATCAGCTGCCTTGACAGAGGTGGCCATTGGTCCCACATATCGTGGGCGCTTTTAGTTTCCCCTCTTTTCGGATTTCTTTAAATTTTTTTTTGGAGGGGACAGCAAAGACCCATAGAGGAGGTATGGTCATGATTGATCGGCCACAATACATGTCCATTAAATATGACTCTAAGCCGGGGCGTGTGGATCGTAATAGATGATGATGAAATGTCTTTGGTTGGCTGTAGTCAATTATTCAAAGAAAAAGACAATCCATTGACAAATCGCAAACATTGTCTCCTAGAAAAGCTTCTTAAAATATGAAACTATGCTTTATAAGCTCAAATAATAATTTTAGTGGGAAAGTTTTTCTTTGTTATATTAAGATTATTAAATTTAGATAAAGTTAATTATCAGACATCACTAATAAAAATATTTCCTGATAAAATACACTTAATTAAATAATTTTCTTAGGATCAACTTCCTTTCAAGCCAAACCCTGCCTCAGGACATGCATCAGGGGGTTGCTGCTCAATGAGTTAAGTCTATAACTTACACACACAGACACTCACCGAATCTCGAGGATGGCATTAGGGAAATTAGCATACGCCATCAAGTATACGCCCTCGTGTGCGCTGTTCCTTTGGCAGGCAGGCAGAAAGGCAGGCAGGCAGCAACGGCAGCCGGAATAGACAGACTACACACTCATGTCACGATGCAATTTCCAGGATATTAATTGTTATAGTTGCGAGATGTGTCTGCTTGAATTGTTCCTGAGGCTTTTGTGCGTTGCAACGAATTTCTAATCCTGTTGAAAACAAACGTATCGCCCTGCCTGGGCTCTGTCAAAGCCAGAAGCCGGAGACCAGAAGAGGCTGGTGCCCGGAGTCTCGAGACTGGATCCCGAATCCTGGCTGCACTGACACAAGGATTTCCGTACATGACAAGCGGCAGCTATAATTTATAGAAGCTGCGTAAGTAAGCTGCGTGGTCGAGGATGCACTGCCACCCCGGCAAAGGGTTGCTCGCTTGTCTCGGGAACTGGCATGGAGTCCTTCCTCGATGCTAGGATGCTGTGTGTTTGTTCTCGTCTTGTTTCACTTAAATGACACTTTGCATTCTTGTAGCATCTTGGAGCAGCAGCAGCAGCAGCAGCAGCAGTAGCATCCACCACCGAAAAATACCTCATTCTCCTTCGTCGGCTGTCTATTCCAGCAGAATGTTGGCATGTCTCAAGGAATTTTCCCTTCATTATGCTGGGGCAAATTTGTGTTCTTTGGTATTTTATAATTGAGTGTGAATATTTGCGATTAATATGAAAATTTGTGAAAATTTAATAAAATATATAACCCACAACCATTTCCGGATCAATAACGTTGAATGCCAACTAATTGCTTGAGCAGACTCGAGTATTTAAGCAGGCTTAAGATAGGAGAAAGCCTTGGCTTTGGCTTAGCCTTTCAGATTTCTATAGTTTATGCTTAAGACACACGAACATTGTGTGTTTTTGTTTGGCTCAAATATTTGTGTATTAACGGAACAACACAGAAAAGGGGTTAGCACTAGAAATTTACACAACATATTTGCTCACAGCTACGGTACAGTGATTTCTTGAATAAAAAGTATTCCATGAGTTTAAGCTATTTGTATTTAGAAGATTTATTTAATTTATTTTATTTTATTTCTGTGAGATGTACAAAAGTTATGGAGGAAAGTCAGGCAGCCTGAGGTTTTTTCTTGGCCCAAAAGTGCTTTTAGTTAACCTAGAAACTTGCTTAGCCAAGAAAACGAAGTTCCTTTTAGTGAAAATGAAGAGTCAAGACAAAATTCGTTTATTATAATTATTTCTCTGCATTTTCCAAGGGTATTCCTATTTAATTTTCTATTTTCTCCATCAATTAATCCCTTAAGTTCTAGTTTTTATGAGATAAAGGTTCCAAGTAGTAAATAGTCACATTTTCTCTTAATTTATTATCTTCTTGGCCCTTAACTCTAATTTTTTCCCCCAAGAAAATCCAACTTATTTGTACAAACCTAATGAATAGCGATTAAATCCCCCCAGTTCTCTTTTTAATATGACTTTTATAGCCAAAAGCAGCGGTGGTATTAAATCAACTTAATCGCTTACCGTTTTCGACACTTTAAACCAAAAAAAAATGAAAGAAATTGATGTGCCATTCACTTTGACCAGATGAGAAATGTTTCCGTGACATTTGTAAGAGGCTTCAGCCCCTTGATGCCACTTGACCATGATGATGACTGCCCAAATCCCCGAGCAGCGTCTGAGATCTAGGCATAAAGAAGGTAACTAATCACAAATACGACTCGGTACCTACTACTGCGACTGTCAATAATAAATTACCGTGATTTTCACATGGTGTTGAAGGATTGCCCACACACGAGTCAGTCCCCAGTCCCCAGTCCCGTCCAGTCCAGTCAAGTCTCTCTGGTACTTGGAAACGGGTCGCGAGATCTGGTCGGAGAGAAGAGTCTGAAAGCAAATGCGACAAGTTTCCAAATGGGTAACAATTTCCAAAGTGATTAATTCGCCTGCTGGCTGCCATCGAGCATTCGGCCATTGGATTGATTTATGGCCGCAAGACGTTAAGTGGATGCAAGATAAGTTAACTGTCGTATATCCTCGCCGCTGGTGACCGATCCAATCCGATCCGATCCGATCCCGATCCCGATCCCGATCCCGAAACCGAACTGAAACCGAGACAATGCCGGGGAATGGGAATGTCGAGTCGAGTGGCGGGATCCCATGGTTTATGACCCATAAACGAGATCGCTTCACAAGCGAGCCAAGGATCTCGGACAGATCTCCGGTACAGAACTCCGAACTCTCTCCATCTCGCCGTGATGCGATTAATTTACCCGGCTTACTGATTGGACCCCAATGTGTAATGGGAATTTTTATGCCCGGCGCGGTCATTTAGCATTGTAAAACACGACCATAAAGCGAGCGGGGCACTTGGCCTTAAGTAAACTATGGGAACGGAACTAATGTCCCGCTGATGGCACCACAGAATTACTGACAAACCGTTTAAGAAATTAGTTCCCGAACCCCAAAGCGCCACTCGGCATGTGGCAGACACTGGATCTGGGCTGTGGACCTGGAATCTTTGCTCTTGGCTCCATTTCCACCTGTCCAACGTCCACTTACATGTGTAAACTGTGTCAAACGAAACCAAATTAATCACTTGCACTTACAAATTCGAGCGGAGGAATGGCATCGCCGCGGCTAATTCGGAATTGGCCTCTTCAGTGCGACGACTGCCTTCGTCGGCTGTCAATTTCAATTGAATTGGCAATTTGTTGCATAATCGAGCCGCCGCTAAATGTTAATTTATCAAACGGCGATAGTCGTTACAAATTGTTTTCCCCATAAACGCGCCAACTTCCCCCGGTGTACTCAAACCCAGGTAAGAAGCCCACAGACCCCCGGGCCCAGAGATGCCGCCGCGTTGCGCGTTTCGAGTGCTTTTTCGTTGCGAATGCGGCATTGTCCATGTCTCGCATTTGACAATTTCTGCGGCAATTCGACAATGCCTACACAGGAAGAAAAAATTAGATATATCCTGTAAGTACAAAATATCAGGTCTTAATGTTTATACTTAAATTTTAAGATGTCCCAAGAGTTTGTCTTAATAAATAGGAGGCTTTGGCTAACTATTGATTCCGAACATCTTCAAAACCCTTTTAAATTCGTATTCTTATACTTAAAAAGAATATATATATGTGCCTAGGTGGCTAGACTTTAAGTACCACATTTAATTTAACTTTTAAACCTTACGAAATATCATAATTCTAAGGTAAAGGCATTCCCTTTGCTTAGATTCGAAATGTTTAATTTGTATTCTCAACTTCTGTTTATTTGTTTATGTATTAAAGATATAAAATACAT
>JAEIIH010019452.1:0-14208 GCA_018904745.1 Drosophila orosa | reverse complement strand
TAAAATGTTCATTAGAAGTGCCATATAGTCGTCTTGCTCGCACTTGTGTAAATCCCTATAGCGCTGTCAAATCTTTACAAATACATATAATTTACAAAATGCTCCGTTGTTATGTTTGTAAATTTAAACATCTCTAAGATTTTAACAAATCTCGCTGAGAAATATCCTGCCAAGAGTATAGAAGACTTCGATGCATTGAAATTGGACTCTTTTATTGTTGTGTTCGCTTTAGTCTATCGGACAGCGCACAGGTTGTCTGGTCGAGTGCCTGCTGGCGGACTGACTGGGCTCCATTTGAAACTATTTGAAAAGTCTACAAATTGCCTGTCTGCCGTCGATCGTCCAGATCGTGGCCGTCAGTCAGTCAGTCAGTTGGTCGATTGCACAGCTTGAGTTTGACCTCGTCTTGGGGCTTTTTGTTTGGAAAGGCAGGCGGCACAGCGATCGGGCCAGTTGAGGTATCATTTCGGCACCGACATAATTGGCTCCTTTTGTGGGCACTATTCACTGAATGGAACAAACAGAGAGTGATATTTGACAAGTGTTTAGAGCATTAGATATATCGCCATTCCTATAGGTAACCGGGAATCTGTTTGATCAGCACCGGAAGTAATAAATTAATAATAATTCATTTTGCTTATTTGAATTAGCCGAGTTGTTTGTGTGGCCGCGACGCGGAGATGAATCAGTTTGGCGCACCTGTCAGAGAAATGTTGATTCATAATAGAATCAGCTTTTTCCCGCAAACATCTACATATTGGCGGAACTGAATCGCTCTTCCTCTCCCTTGGTTCACTGGGGCGTATGAGTAATCTCGAGGGGTACTTCACGTGTTTCAAATGCAAATTTTACACTCCACTTCCATTCATGAAAACACCAAGACTCAGTCCGAAAAAACCCAAACCGATAAAATGAAGCAGAAACAGACAGTTTCATAACCGGCGAACCGGTTTGGCAATTCTCTCTCTCTGCAACATTTTGAATGATCGAAAACAAGCAAACGAAATCTTTAACGATTTTGTGCCTTTTTACTACACCAGCAGCCATGATCACTTGACTTGGCTTACGGGCTATGCAAATCCAGCTAACAGTTTGCCATGTGGGCAGCAGTCGGCCGGAGCGAAAACTGTGACAGAGTCTCAGTCAGATTTTTATGAATGAAACCTGGGGCCGAACCCGATCGCGGCGGAGTGGAGGTGACAACGCTGAATGAGCCGAGCAGCGGATGTGCCTAATTAACATTGCTGATTACATTTTGTGTGTTATTAATTAGAAATACTCGAATGCTCGCATAAATTTATGAGTCTATATATTGCATTTGCATTATAATGAGCGAATGGCAGGGAGGGATGAGCGGGATGACCAGTAATTCATTTCCCCAGCCCTCCCCCTCGCATGGTCCGTGGCCGCTGCATCTGTCGGATTTGTGAAATCATTTTCGTTGAGGTCCACAAAATTACGATCCTGAGGATCCCAAACAATCCGTGTCGAAATGGGGATTCCCTTCGCCGTGCTTGTAGAGTATTCTGACTGAATTATCTTTTTTTGGAGTGGTCAGGGGAGTTTGTATTTTAGATTAATAGAATAGATTTTAGAATAATAAGTAAATAAGTAAATACTAAGTAATTAAATTATGCGACTAATGATTATTGTTTAAGCTATAGTTTTGTGCACTATATTTAAGTATTAAATAGATATAAGTGGCTCTTGAGCAGCGAATCTACCTACATACAATGAATATTTTATTTTATAGAACTCCATTTATTCTCAATATTAATTTTATTGTGTATACTAATATTTTAAAAATTAAACAAATAATTAATCTTAATTATCAGTTCTTTGCAGGGTATCTACACATTTCTGCAGAGCATATTTCAGATTTGCGATCATTTCAGTTACCCAATTCCTTGGCCGCAGCCTTCAACGGTCTTGTATTGGCCGGACTTTTGTGGTCATTTTTTTTGCCGTTGCCTTTCTGCTACTGTTAAACGCGAAATTTATGAACAATTTTCAAAAGAAGTCACGCGTTAAATGTACGACACGAACTCACGCGACATTCCCAGGAGCGGAATGGCGGGGCCTTTCGGCCGAGAGGAGGCAGATGATTTCGTTAACGCATTTGGGCCTTAAAGCCACGAGAGGCTGTCTGCTGGCTGCTGGCTGGTATTGCGCTGGCCTTTTGTATTGCGCCTTGTAATATATTTTATTAACAATAAAATGTTAAGTGCCACAAGGCAGGGGAAGCGGACAGGGCATCCGACGCGGACTCCTTCAGAAAGTGTTCGGATTTCAGGCCTTCACGCTGGGCCCAGGCTACTGTGTGGCTGCTCACTAAAAAACTAAGGAAAAAAGGAGCGAAAAAAAGAAAAGAAGATAAACTGCGTGCGCACATATAATCGCGCCATGAATCAAAATCACACCAGTTGGCTATATATAGATATCCGGCTAGCTGCAACAGCAACGTGCTGAGCTAACGAGGGCAAAGCTCGTAAGAGGACACGACCACTGGAGTACCTCCATCTCCTCCTCCTCCTCCGGTGTCTCCACACCAAGTGCCACCTGTGCGAACTTAGATCAGAGAGCCAGAGTCACAAAGAGCACCATGCAAATGCCAAAAGAGGAGGAGGATTAGGTCTGAGCTTCCGGAAAACGATGCTGCAAATACCCTTTCATCACTGAGAGAACTATTAACACAAACTCGAGTGGTCCAACATTGCTGGGGCCTTTAATCAATTTATATAATACACATTTTTTTGAAAACTCTATTTCAGATATTATAATAATCTTCAAAAATATTTCAAATTGGATTTTGGATTATTTACCAACAAAAGGGGAATCTTTACCCTAGCATAATAAATAAACTAAATAAACTTCTAGCTCATAATTATTAATTTTAAACTATTTATTCTAGAGGCTAAAAATGCAGGCTAGAAATTTAACTTGAACCACATTTAGGCCCATAAAAAAACCCGTACAATACCCTCACTGAAAAAACGGCAAATAAAGGAACGAAAACCTAAACCAGTTCTATTTTTTTCGTTTTATGCAGAATACCACCACGACATACCGAACTCGGTAGTTCGGTGGTGCTGCTGCCACCCACAATTGGTCAACAAATAGCGGTCACAATTAACCGTACGATGCAAATGCGTCCCGGGACATTGACAATGCCCATAAAGAGCCAATGCAGATGATGATGATGATGACGACGACGATGACGCAAAGGCGAGCTGGCCCCGGATTCCAGGCCTGAATGCTGGCTCTCTGTCAGCATCATCAGCGGAGCATTTATCTTGCACCCGCTACAGAGCTCTGAAGTGGTCCAGGGAGCAGGAACAGAGCGGCCCAATGGGTTGGGCCAACAGAAGCAACAGCAGGTGATCAGTCCTGCACGGGGGACCACACAACATTTGCCATGTGCCTGGTCATTTATCTATTTCGGATTTATCATTGATTAATCGGCCGGCGGCAGTCGAAGATGCCGGTAGCCAGTAGTCGGTAGTCGGTAGTCGGTAGTCGGTAGTCAGAAGTCAGTCCAAGCCGGTAACCAGTCCCAGTCGAAATCGTAGTCGCAGTCCAGTCCTAATCGTCGGCATATTTGCATATGCCACTTTATATAGCAAATGGTCTAGTCAATGATCGTTAAGCCGACTTCTGATTTGTCATACCCTTTGACGGGGTAGCATTATTCTGAAGCCTTAGAATATTAGAGATAATGTTTTAATCAGTTTAATAATTGTACTATTTACTAGAGGCGCTAATTATTAAATAATTGGGGAATTATTGAACAAAGACTGAAGTTAAATCGATACTGTACTCTAGGTAGTAACATAATCTTGTTATATTTGTTGGGTATTTCTAAGTTTCAGTGCCTTTTCTTTGAGCAAAAGTCTCTGTTACAACCAAAATGATGGTTACTGTTTCCTTAGAGCATTCCCAACTTCGACTTCCCCATTTAACCATTCTTTTAGCTGCAAGTTTTGGGCCCTCCCCGAACACATTTATGTTTGTCATAGATCCCGGCTCAATTAGCACACGCGGAGACAGCGGAGATGGAGCGGCTGCACCTGCGCCTATGCTGGATCGGGTCAGTCCCCCGATCTTGGCCAGAGCCGGAGCCGGAGCAGGAGCACGTGTTAAATGATCCGCTAATTGGCCACAGTGCCCGGCTGCTGGCCGCATTCGCCATGCCCCCAAGGGCCGAGAACGTCTGTCCCGATCTCGATATTCTGTGACTTGTGACTTGTGACCAATCAGTTTTCGTGCCGCCTGTCAGCGGCTTTTTTTCTGCCTCTCTGACCCTGTGTGCTCGCGTAATCCTGTCAAGCTGTTAAATTAATTTCTGTGTCCCCGAGCGCAGGACCCCGAGCGATATATGCCATATATAGTAGCAAACACATGTACACATGTGTGTTTTATGCGAAATGGCAATCGGTTGTTGCCCTGCCCCCAAGTGGAGCCATTCCCGCTCAGCCCATTCCATTTGCTGGCGGCGGCCGGTCCAGTTTTTCTAGCTGCCACTGGTCCGACCACTGGCCAAAGTGTTATAATCCATCATCGTAATCAACGCAAAAAGTTGATAATTGTGCCCGGCCGAGCCCGGTTGCCTCACTGGCTATTTCGGTTTCGGCCAAATAACTGTAACTAATGGAAATTGTAACACTTTGCCAATGTTTTTTTAAAAATGCAAAAATTACAGCTTCTTTTTGGCTCCACCTTGCTCTTCCTGCCCGCCACTAGGTCTTTATCTTCGGCCCGAGCGTATTTATGACGCCTCGTGAGGCGTTCAAAATTGATTAGGATTAGGAACGACTACCAAAGACAGTTATTACACTGGGTATTAACCGATTACCAGGGGTATGATGGGCAAGAGCAGGGGATTGGTCACACCCTGTCTGATGTTAAGCTTTTTATACAAATTTTACAAAAGAAACTAAACTGTAACTCGATTTACATCTTAAACTTACTGACAATAGCACATCATTAAGTATATTAAATACATCGAAACATTTTTTTGGACTAATAGTAAGAAGAATATATCAATCATTATCAATCAGAGACCTTCCATAATAAAAAACACAAATATTTCCATAATATATGTAGTTGGTATCAACTTGCCTTTAGTTAAGAAATATTACTTAAATTCACTCAGCGATTACTGGCGGTCGTTGAGTGGAGTTGGCCACGCATTTAAGCCAAATTATCAGGCCATATAATGCCCGAGTCCCCAATCAAGATATCCAGCTGGTCGATCCATCAAGATATTGGCAACGAGACACGTGACCGAGAGCCGCAGCAAATTAGAGCTTGACAAACGCTCCGCGGTTTTTGGCCAAAAACAAAACAGCAAAAAAACATTCTCACGCAACTGGGGCCAAAGAGGCTTGGTCGTCTTGGCCATAAGTGAGACATTAAGCACAGTTTGCAGTCGGCTTGAACTCCGACCCAGGCCATATTTGAGCAATTTGTGGAGTGAGTCTTGACTTGAGCCGTTGAGTATATGACCACGGCATCATTAGGAGTGGAAAACATTTGGCCAGGCACGACCCAAGGCGCTTGATTAATTGCGTTTGGTGCAGAATTTGACTTTTTTGTTTCTCAAATTGCAATGCGCCGGCCGAGAGGCTGAGAGACTTTTTAGCCAGAGTAATTACCATGCCAGAGCAGCGGGCCCCACAATGAACCCCCGACGCGACTCAGTTTCGCCATTCGATTCTATTCCAAAATGCACTTAATATGGAATTTCAAGTTCAAACATGGCCTATACCTCTCGTATGCCAACTGATAGCCAATAAAGCATTTAGCCGTGTGGCCGAGCGACGAAAAAATCTATTTGATCTGGCCGTTTAGTGCGATGGCGGATGATGTCATCTGCCAGCAGCTCGAATGGCCCCCGAGAGATCAAAGACTGTCAGATTGGCAAATCTTTTCACAAAATGCAATGTTGTTGCCCGCTAATTTCTACTTTAACTAATTGAATTATTTATGTGCGATCTGTGCAAGGCACGGTTGGGAAAACACAGTAGAAAAATAGATTAAAGCATGAGAAATTAAATTATACAAAAGGCTTTACAAATGTATTAGTTTTCTATACTTTATTATAGCACCTTTTAAATTTGTTCTTTATTTAACTGTCTCTTTAATTTATCTGTCTATTTTATTCATTATTGATTCCGCTTGACACTCTTCTCCCAGTGCACTTACAAAGTGGCCTAACGATTTGCACACCATTTTTGGCTCTTATCCCGCGTGCGTCGTCTGCGTTTCACAGTCAATTTGCATATGTCGATTGTCGTTGCAAGTTGCCAGTTGCCTGCCATTTGGCTTCTCAAATGTGGCCTGCTGCTGATCTCCGATGTTGGCCAGATCTGTGGCCAAATTATGTCGTTATTTGTGCCATTTTTGGCAAACGCCTCCTCCGCCACCGCCACCGCCACCGCCGCAGCCGCTGACGATCCATCGTCCATGATAAATTCCGTGCACTTAGTGCTCTCCTCCGACTGACTGTCCGTCAAGGAGTATGTCAATTGCCTTGCTAATGGCTGCCAATGGAGTCGAGGCAGTAAAATCCTCTTAAAGTGTTGTAAACGATGCTCGAGCGAGACGGCTAACGAGCCGAGTCGAATTCGCATATATGAAGTCGCGGGGATCTTGGCATTTATCATAAATTTAATGCCAGTCGCCCCTCACAGCACTCTGCGGGCGGAGCGGAGCGATGGCGGCGGGGTGGGATCCATTGCCATGTCTCAAGGCAATAGGAAGCAGCAAAGTGCAACAATTGAATAGATAATAACTCACGCCCCACCTACCTCCACCCACCCATCGAAGGCAACCGGCCAGGCCAACGTAATAACCAAAATACTTGCCACAAGCCACTGACCGTTGACCACAACAACAATTGCCTATAAATCGAGACTGGACCTTCGGGAACCGAATATCCTAATGCCCTTGAAGTCTCATTTCGGAGAGTATGGGGTGTACATAGGAGTTGGATCAGTGATTTAAGGAGAAGTATCTAAAATGTAATAGGTAAGAATTTCAAAAATCCATCTTACAGTTTTGTGGGTTCCTAATATTAACATAACCTTTTGGGGACAACAGTAAATACGTAGTATTATAATAATAATAGTATAATCTCACTATATCACAAGTTCTCCCTATCTAGCTGCGTTATAAGCCTCAACTGCTATCTGTAAACCAATATACCTCCTATCTTAAGGGTACCCATAACAGCAACAACAAGGCCTGTTACTGTTTGGAGCTGGCGCTGTCATATTCAAATTGCTAATATGATTGGTGTTTACAGATTAGAAAACAAATATTTCACAAATATTACCACTAATAATTTTGCCATGTAAACATGCGGCAGAGGAGAGCAGCGGCTTGAATGCCCGCAACGCTGCGATCGGCGTCATTATCATCATCGTGATGATCATGCCACATGATCAGGCCGTATAAATGCAGCAAGTGTGGCGATAACCTTTTGACTCCGTCCGGGGCAAGGGGAGAAGCGATCTCGGCTTGGCTCGGCTCGGCGTGGAGTGGAGTGGAGTGGACTGGGTTTCGTTTTGTGCTAGTGCAAAACTGACAAATTGAATGAATAAAAGAGCAACAAGTGGTCTTGCGGCTGGGCTGGTGCTGGTTAAACATTTTGAATGAAATCGCCGCAGCCGAGTCAGCCAGCCAGCGAGCATGTGGCATGTAGCAAGCTGTGGCAGCCGAGGCGCAAAAACATAAATCGAAACACTTGCCGCATAGGCGGCACTCGGGGAAAAATAATCAGCCGAAATATACGAAATATATTATATATCAAAAAAAGTATCTAACATAAGCTTAGCGTTAATTTTAGAGATAGACCTGTATTCTTTTTAGTAAAATTAACAAGTTTTTACGAAGTACAATTGGTTGCAATGTCACTTTGCTTGGTTTTAGGTCTTTAAAAGTGTTTGTTCTTAAATAAAAGCTTTGTAAGTAAGATCCTCTTTTTTACAAGAATAACTGATCTCTAAAGGCAAAATATTTAATTCCAAATGGACTACTACATTTTCCTGTTAACTTTTTCTCCATTATCTAAATATATTTCCATTTGCAACACGATTTATTCTCAGTGAGTCGCTTCCTCCCTGTCGGCTCCCTGCCTCAGTTACAACCGCCCACCGCTGGCTCTGCGGGCTGTGTTGGTTTGCCCATTTGGTGGTTCGCTGCCTCGGTAGGTGTTGCCTTGTGCCTCGAACTCAAAGTCTTCTTGGCTAAATAAAAAATAAAAGCCAAGGAAACCGAGGCGTTCAAAGCCTGGAAATGAAGTCGAAAATTGCAATTCCAAAATGTTTGCCCTCGGCTAAAAAGAACGGGCAACAACATAAGTGGAGTGCAGTGCATTGGAGTGGTCAGTCATGTGGCATCTATTCGCATTCGTACTGGAACTCGCACACATGTGGCCCGGGTCCTCGGAATAGAGTCCGAGCTCCTCCTGCCCCTCCTCGGCCTGCCTGGATTCGCCGCTGCAATGTTTTCTGCGGTGTGTCGTTTAATGCGTGGCCGCCTCGCGAGGCGCTTTATTAATTCACTCGACGGTTGTTTAATATTTTTTCCTCTTTGGAACACTCTATAAGGATGGGGTAGATGGGTTTTGTTGTATATTAATTTCTACATTTTCTAAGATGAGACAATCCTTGAAGAGACCTCAAGGGGATTTACAGAAGAGTCTGATGAATGCCTGATGAATCCCTGATGAATCACTTGGCATAGTTGGAGTATCTCTACTCATTATTTAAAAAGTCCTTTATGCAATCCTGCGAAATGGAAAATAACTTTTCGGCTTTTAAAATAACTTTTACAAAGCTTTAAAGTCTTAAAAAATTGTACCATAAAGAGCATACGAGTCTCGATTTGAATATTTTCGCATTGTTGTCTCTTTTGTGTTGCGGGTGTGGACCTCCGACTGTTGTTGTTCCTTTTTCGTTTCGTTTGTGGCATAAATCGGCCCCAGGTGTCTCGGCGAGCATTTCCCACGGATTAGTGCATAAATAAAGGAGGTCAGAGCGGACCCGGAGTTAACTAGATATTTCAAATGTTGTGGCGCAGGGGTCGTCCTACCTCCCCAGAGGCGCATTTTGCCCTCTCAATTCAACCCCGCCAGGGCATGCACCTTTTCTTTTGGCAATCTGGCGAAATTGCTTTATTATCCCGAACCCAAGTCGATCGGTGGAACAGCTTAATTCCGTCGAACTTTGGCCCAAGGTGGTCCGTGGTCCTTTGGCATTTCCTTTGGCTCATTAACACCCCCTTGAAACAAAAAAAAAAAAAATGAAGAAAAGAAGAACACACGCAGCGGTTCTCACGCTATAAAACAAAAGCAAAGGCCTCTCGACTTCAATTTAAGATTAGCAACAGTTAACACACACACAAAGGAATTGGCGGAAGGGCACCGGGATCTCATAATGATAATGCCTTTAATAACAGCGGTCATCCTGCGCAAGGACCACACCAAAAGTCAGTCAGCGAGCTGATAAGATGGCCAAGTGAGCGGTCTGCGTGCTGGCCAAGATCCCTTCATCGATAATCGCGCATTAAGCGTGCGTAAGTCACGTCACACAGCGATCGGTGGGGCCACCAAGGGGTCCAAGGGGACCCGACCATCGCGCACCGGGATGAAGATGATCCGAAGATGCCGGATCGGTAAGACCTTGCCCTGGGTGCGATCGCGATAAGCGCGACTTTTGCCTCGGTACGTGCTAAACCCTCGGGCAGCGATCATTTTAATTATACCCCATATCGCCAGGGTTGGCCACGCCCATCGTCCGTCGATGCGACCCCTCCCTTTGCCTTTTGGACCGGGGTCAAGCAACGCAAATTGCAGGCTGGGTCAATGTTTGTTTAAGCCAGCCGTAAATACTTAATTTGGCCAACGGTTTCGAGCTGACGAAAGCCTCAAAAAGGTAAATAAAAAAGTGGAAAGGTTGGGTCTTCTTGGAGACCGAACTTGATAACACTCTCTTTCTTTTTTAATATTTCTCTAAAGCAAGAATTTCGATAAAGGGAATTTAAAAAAGTTTAGGATCTTGAAGCCGAGGTTTCCGTTCACCTTTTGCAGAACTCAATAGAGTTATTCAAACATCAATTGAGCGGCCATTACAAGCACCCCTTCATTTAGTCACAAAGTAATCTCTAGAACTTAACAAAGCAAATTTATGGCAGCTTTATTGGGTTGATATGACGACAGACGAGAAATTATATACTTTTACTAGTCGGAATCGGATCCGCGACGTGATATAGGAGCCGAGGCATCCACCTCCAGGTAATCGTGCACCAGCTGGCAAATATTCTCGGAGGCTTCGGTTAGGTTGCCCTCCTCGAGCCCTTCGCCCACGTAGTGATAGACGAAGGCACGCCGCTCATAGAGCTTGTCGAACTTGTTGACCAGCCGGCACCAGGCGATCCGGATGTTTGTGTTGTTCGAAATGGCCACGCAGGCGCGATTGGTGGGCGCCAGATCACCGCCAGGGACATACACCGGTGGCATGCTGCTCACACCGATCTTGAAGCCCGTGGACGTCCAGTCCACAAATCTGAAGGACCTGTTCCTCTTGATGCTCTCCAGGGAGGAATTGATCTCGTTGGGAGCTATGTCGCCGCGGTAGAGGAGAACACAAGACATGTACTTGCCATTCGAGGGATTGCACCTGACCATTTGGTTGCTCATCTGGAAGCACTGACTAGTCAGCTGGGCCGTCGACATGTTCACGAACTGCGAGTGGGAGATGGGAACGAGGGGGGCGTAGTTTATCAGCGGATAGTGTATCCGCGGATACGGTACCAGGTTTGTCTGCAGCTCCTGGAAGCTTACGTTTGACCCCTGGCCGAAGCGTTGGGAGGCTGTAAAGCTGGACACCACCTGGCCAATGATTCGGTTTAGATTCGTGTAGGTGGCAGCCGGGACATTGAGGGTATTCGCGCAAATCTCATACAGCGCCTCGTTGTCCACGATAAAGGACATGTCGGTGCAGTCCATGGAGAAGTGGGCCGCCAACAGGGCATTGTAGGGCTCTACAATCACCGGCGAGATGCTATGAGAAATAAGGTTTACAGTGGCTTAAGCGTTGTCACCGAAGGCACACTGACTCACGAGGGCGATGGATACACTAGAAACTCGACAACAGTCATCTTCCTCCCATAGTTATCGACGAGTTTCTCCATGATACGAGTCCCCAGACCAGAGCCGGTGCCTCCTCCAATGGCCCGAAAGACCAGAAAGCCCCTTAGGTTCCGGCAGCGATCGGCCACGCGACGAATGGCATTCATGGAGCGATCCAACAACTCGCTGGCCATTAGATTATAGCCCCGGGCAAAGTTACTGCCACTGTCGTCCTTGCCGGTGATCAGAGTGTCTGGATGGAAGAGGTTCCGATAGGCACCTGTGCGGATTTCGTCTGGAAGGAACGATTTTAGCGATAAACTCTTTGAGGATATTCTGGACAAACCAATAACTGTGGGTTCCGTGTCAATCACAACGATGCGAGGCTGCACACATAACTGGCTGTTGGTGAACTCAAAGAACGTGAGAAACGAGTCGTCCAGGGGACTCTGAGGCAGCCTTCCGTTGGCCATAATTCCGTGCTCCAGGCAATACAGCTCCCAACAGGCGTTGGCGATCTGCACACCGGCCTGACCGATGTGCACCTGGATGATCTCCCCTCTTCCGGGCATCCTTCATATCTTAATTTTTCCTTGATTTTAGTAGAATACTTTTCCGAAACAAGTCAGAAATGTAAATGACAGCCCAGGCCAAGAAGAGTTTCTTTACGTAACATAGATTTATTGTCCGCGCGCGGATTAATCAGTTTTCAAAGCGTTAGATACATTTAGATACAATAAGGTAGATATACAGATACACTCTTATAGTTAGTTAGGTAATTCCGTGCTCGAATACGTTGGTGGACTGGTCCATGGCCGTTGTAAATTGGAATGTGAGAGAAGATTTGGGGCGATCTAGTTCCTATAAAAAAATGCATCTCTTTCCAAATACAGAGATCTAAGGGTGTCTGTGTATGATACAAAAGCAGTCGCGAGGTCAAGCTACGTAAGTAATTTACACAAAGTCAATAAAACAAACAATACTCTTCGATTTGGGACTAGAGCGGTTACAATTTATACACGTGATGCCTAAACGATGAAAGCAGTGCATCTCACAACTATAAGACAGTCGAAAGGGTAAGTATTTTGCATAATTTATTATTTATCTTTATATTTAAGTTAAGCTTGATACGACTCAGTTCCTATGTTGGACTTTATGCAAAGACTTTTATGATTTTTGCTGACTAGACAGGAGTTGGTATGGCCACAATTTAGTATCTCCAAATTGATTTATGCTTTAAATTAAATTAAAATGAGCAAAGGTCGAAAAATAAATGTTTCTTCCATAAAACCCTTCACTCTGTGATCTTATAAATGAAATAAATTAAATTAAATGTGCAGGCAACGTGAAAATAAACACATATTTAGGTTATAAGGGGAATATTATCCTGCCCTATAGTCCTAAAACACACTGTCCATCTATTATTTCCTTCAATCGCTTTGCTCAGCAGCTGCTAATTTGTTCAAGGCTTTTGGTATGGTTTGGTGTCTAAAGGAGCGACTGCTCCAGCAGAATACGCTCGAAGCCAGGCGGAGGGCCATGCGAGAAGTTGTCCAGGATTATGTCCAAGATAGCGCCATTGCCCACTGAAAGAAATCATTGTGAATTTGATCCGCCTAACCGCACAGGGGACTCACCATAAATGACGGGGAAGAGTGCTGCTCCGCGCACATTCCTAAAGGGAACCTCCAGATTCTTCCCATTGAAGTAGAAGTTCAGCTCGACATGATCGAAGGCCACTCCCACGATATCGCCCTCGTCGGGAAAGTCACGCTGCGGCGATGCTATCAATGAATCGCCGATTCCTACATCGGACGAAGCCACGCCGGTGGTCATGAGCAGGTCCTCCTGCTGCAGATCCTCAATGGCAATGAGACCCGCCGCCTTTGCCGCACTGTTGTTCAGGATGCCGTTGGCCGTCTTCGACGGTTGGGTGGTGCAAGCTGCCTGCACCACCGGCCGGAACTCTTCCTGGTCGTTGTGGCGCGTGGCATTGTCGGAGCACAGGCACCAGGACTCCCGGTCTCCGCCGCCGCACTTGCGGCTGAGGTCCGTTTGGCGGGTGGCCAGCCCTACGGACCAGCTGCCGCCCTGCTGGATCTTCACCTCGAAGTAGGACTTTGACTGGACCAGAGGGGCAGTAGCCAGGACGCCTCCGGTGCCCGTAACGCGTAGCTGATGCGACAGCAGGATCACATCGGCTCCTGCAGGGCGAAAAGGTTTAATTAAAGGGTGACAATGGTATCAGCAGCGAAAGGATAGAACTAGAACGTTTTGCAATATTGCCGTAAGAGTCTGTTGTTTACCCATATGTGCTGCGTCCAGGTGAACATCGGGCTCCCGGAGGCGACTGGCCGCGGCTGCTGGCTTCCTCAGTTGTCCGCCGTTAAGACAGGTGCGCAAACAGCAGAACATTCCAGGCTTTACTATTGGCTACTAAATGTAATGCAGTTTCTTGTGGGAGGTTTGTAATTTTTAGCCAGTGTTTGGCAAACACAAAAACAGTGTTGCCAGATGAAAATTTCACCTTCCCCCCTAAATAATCTCAAAAAGTGGAATTTTTCCCTAAAAAATCCAGTTTCCTCCCAAAAGAACTTCCTCGCGTTTGCGAGCGAACCTTGCTGCCCAGCATGGAAATGGGTGTAGAAACTAGGTGTTGCTTACCCAAGTTTTGCACCCATTTCTTAACGGTACTATACATTTAAACTGTAAAAAGGCGTACAATATTTGAATTGTTATTCTTAAAAACTTTAATTCTTTTTGAAATATACCAAAACTGAAAATAGTCCCTATAATGAGCCCGATAACTATCATCATTCAGATTATGGTTTAATGTGTCCTTTATCGCACATTTAACAGGAATAAAAATGGAAAATGTTTAGCTGTTAATCGACTGAACTCGGGGCAAACGGGAATGTTTATTCATTGTTAAAAACTATAATATATCATTTCGTTCCAAACTATTACTTTTGAAAAGTTATCATTTAGCTCAAATGAATAAGTTTTATATCTTAAACTATTCTCTAATAATGATGGAGATATACATACAACTAGATACATTTTACAAGTTCTCT
>JAEIIH010019431.1:0-11852 GCA_018904745.1 Drosophila orosa | reverse complement strand
ATTCATTATGCAAAACTTAAGAAAACAAAGTCGTTTTTTACAAGCATCAGTTGTAATTTTGGTTTTTTTTTCATGGTTTGTTAAATGTTAACAGAAATCACAACAAATTATAAAGTAACACAGTCGGAACCGAGATATCAGACTAATTGAAATCTGTAAACCATACGTAACTTTGTAACGCTGGGCGATTGAAACTATATGGGAAATCGGGTTTCTCTTTATGCTCCTTAGTTTGATTTCCTTTCTCAACTAATATAATACTTAAGACTTAAATAACCTTTACTTTTCTTGTTTTGTATTCGACGAAAATTTCTTTCTTTTTTTTGCCTTGTTGCCTACGAGCTAAAAGTACATATTAAGCTAATTTGTTGCTTGATGCGTTTTTGTGTGTTTTCTCCTCTGTGGAAGATGCTCCTCTCCTTTGGGCTTCCGTTCTGGATGGTTTAGCAATTGAAATCGTTCGTTACTTGTCTAAGAAGTATGTATGTATGTCCCACGGGGGTAAGGGATAGAGAACCTATCGCAACCGATGATTTATAATATGTAATGATGGATGTGAAGCGTTTCTATGAGCGACGACTGAATATTAAATTGCATTGGTTGTTGTTCTGTTGACTTGGCAAACGCAGAGCATCTGAGCGGAGTTTCTTCATGGTTTTGGTATCTGGAATTTTGGGTAGGCATTTTGGCCCTAACCATCGGCCAATGCGGGTGTCACCCATCCATACTTCTCGTGTGTCTTTACCAGCGAACGGAACGATTCCTCGGCCTGGCGACTGCAAGGGAATATAGCAATACCAATTATTACGAATTCAAATATTAATTTAAAGAGGCCGCGTCTCACCGAGAAAATTCCTTTGCATTCTTTGGCTTGCGCGTAATACGTCCCTGACCCTTGACAACGCTGGCAGCGAACTGCATGATGACCGCTTCCACCGTGTAGGCGCTGGCCCATCCGCGGGGCGTTAGGAGCTCCATGCAAATAGCACCGCCCTCCATCACATAGCCCTTCTCAATGCGCGGCTCCACGACACGCATGAATGGCGGGGCAAACGGAAAGTTGTCGGGGAAGCTCAAATGGAGCAGGATGGCCGGAACGCCCATCTCAACCATGTCCCGGGCAAGTGGTGAGTCGGGATCTATCACGTGAAGGCGGACATGCCACTCAAACAGGTTGTCATTGACGAGTTCCACCTGCGAAGAAGGGTAGGGTTAGCAATATGGACTCTAGTCGTAATATATACTTGAACTCACTGTGAAGACTGCATCGTTCTTGCATTGCAGCCGCTCCATTTCGCGGTACTCCTTCATGAGGCGCCGCGAACGGATCGTCTGATCCGGCGCGGCCACCAGATGGCGTCCCGTTGTCGGCGCCACCCTGCCAAGAAGGATTGCGAATTTTAGGTAATGAACAACACAGCAGCTCGAAATAGGTCTCCTTTTTTGATTATTTTTATTTTTTTAAGAAATATTTACTTGTGATCTTGTCGTCGCCGCTTGCCTGGTGAATCCCAAACGGCCTGCTCGGCTGCCATTCGAACCACAGCATTCTTGGAGGCAGCAGCTCCAGATCCCGATCCTCCGCCGCCCATCGCTCCGCCGCCCATGGCTCCTCCTCCGCCACTGGCCGAAGGAGCTGCGGCCGCTGCAGCCTCGTGGTTGTTATTGGTTATATTCGGACTACTGCCGGTGGCACCATCAATTTTGTCATTGTTATTATTATTATTATTATTATTATGATTGTTGTTATTATTATTATTATTATTGTTGTTGTTGTTGTTGCTGGACTTGTGGAAGATTTTGCGGAATGCCGTGACAACTCTCTCCTTGGAACGCGATGACATCTTTGTTGGCTTTTTGGCTTTTGGCTTGGTCTATCCTCCTCTTGTCAATTGTTATTATTATATTTCTTGTGCTTCGTTTTATTACTTTTTTTTGTTGCTGTGGTTTAAAGATTAGTTTTGAGCGGTGGTGGCTTTTGAATTCCTATAGTTTACAAGTTATTGTGTGGGGCGTCGTGGTTGTTCAGTCTTTTTCATTCAATTGTTTGTGTGGATTTTGGTTATGACTTAAGCCTGAAAGGGGGAAAGAAATGAAATCGTTTAATTATGAAGAATGCTACAAATATTCTTTAATAAACGGATTTGTTTTGATGACTTAAAAAATATAAGGATTTATTTATTTATTCTTTTAATCAAATGTGAAAGTTACAAGAAACTTTCTTTGTCTTTTATAAATTTGGCTCATACATACACGTGTATCGTCAACAAAATGACCACATTAGCATTTTCTTGGGGCCTGACTTTGTAAAATTAACATACTTGTGCATGTTAAGGATGCCATTTTGCCTGGAACTTGATTCCCCTCAAGCAATTTTCATATTTTAGTAGTCCTTCTTCCCCGTACAATTTTGTGACCTTGAACTAGGTGCCCCCCACAACAATAACCAGGCGAGGAGGTTGAGCTCAAACACATCATCCTTGGGCAAACTTTTCAAGTGAATAACGAGGAGCAGCCCAACGGAATATGTTAAATACACCCGCCTCAGCACAACACAACAAATAAAAGAAAGGAAGGGAAAACAAAACAACTCATAAATGCGACCGCAGGAAAAGGGATGACATAAAAACTTATTTCGTCGCAGACATTAGATTTCCAAGGAAGCTTAAAGTGATAAACAAACGTAGTACACAAGGGAGAGATATTATTAAAATCTGCCAAGGAGCATTAGGGTTAAGAATATAATATAAAGAAAACATAAAAATATTATTTGGGAATAAAGGAACACTAAATTAATTAGGAATCAAGAAGGAAGCTGTACTAATGGTCTAATGTTTTATTTTTAATTTAGAAACTTCAAGATGTCTAATACATGTCTCCAAAAAAAAAAAAAGACACTCCATGTTGTGAGTTAATATATTTTCAACTAATTGGCTGAGAATAGAAGGAACTTGTTTGCCAAAACTCTCGAGGCGCACAAGCTTTATCGCAAAAGTTTACACAGCCTCTGGAGTGGCACGGTCTTTGCTCGCCTTTGGCTTTACCTATTTTCAGTGAGACAGAAACCACCTTGTGCTCTGACTTCTATGATATGGACGACAAGGTGTTGACCCTGGTGGTCTCGCCAAAGTGTTTGCCTTGCGCATAATTAGCTTTGGTCTCTCCCAGTGCACAAGCCCTCGCCCTCGTCCTCGTCCTCAAAGGGGGGATTATTTCTGGAGTCACTCCCGGGCTTCTGGACACAAGCCAAGACCTGGAACTTGGTGACCAAGGACAACAGTTGTGGGCGTTCCGTTTTTATGGTTGTGGGTGGGATGGCTAAGGGGACCATTATTCTTATTATTATTATAATAAGAGGTCGGATAAGTGTGAGCCAAGTTGAGAGATCAGATAAAACGAGTTTTAGGGGGAACCTGAGGAATTTTTTGCCAATAAAAAGCGGCAGAGAATAATACATATAATGTATTTAATTTAAGTGAAAATATCTGGCCTTTCCTTAGGTAGGTATACTTTCCTTGCCTAGTTTTTGAAACCTTACTAAAATTTTATGCTATAATACCTACTCCTGCAAAGCCTTCACACATTGCCCAACAATTTTATATTATTCATAATTTATTACCCCAACGATGGCTCCTTTCTTTGCTCATCTTTTATTCATTTCCAATCCCAATCTCCTTTTTCCCCCAAAAATTATAACACATTGCTCTAGGCTTTGGAACTTTTCCCGTAATCTTGCAAATTATGAATGATTGATGGATTAATGAACCGGGCTGGAGAATAGGAATCCACTCCCTGAAACTGACCTCCAAAGACTGAGTCATTAGGAGTTCATCAAGGTTCGAACTATCCCCAGTTTTCCGCCCTTTCCGGCCAGCTATGGGCCATTTCCTTCCTGCAGCTCAGGCTCTTGTGTTTTTGTGTGTTTGTGTGCCCAACTAAAAGTATTTTTAGAGAAACTTTTTGCACTTTTGCTTTCAGCCAGCCAGGGGCACTAAAAGGAAAAATAAAAGCTGACCGAGGCCGAAACAAAGGCGCCACAGGCATCCTCCTCGGAATAAGAAAAAAAAAAAAATATCCAAGCCAAGCAGGTTCCACAAATAATGCAGACCAAAGGGGAGAGATGTGTGCCGAAGTCATGTGGATGGAAATGTTCTCTGGCGCTCAGCGCAGCGCAACACATTTCCACAGTTCTTTCACCATTTATTTAACCAAATAAATGTCAACAATGGTTGACATATTTTTTCCCTCCACAAACGCGCCCAGAGACTCTTGAAATGTCTATATACCAGGGCAGTAGGGTGCATCGATTCAGTTTGCCAAGACACTATAATAAAATATGTAAAGATGGGTTTGTATTTCATAACAGGGTTGGGCACTAAGTGGTAAGATTTGAGCCATCATTCTGAGGAGAGAAGAGAAGACTGTAAAATTTAATTTGTATTTATTTAAATTTCAAATTCCATTTTTGTTCCTCTACTGTTTTTGCTATATAATATTTCATTTTTTTTATTTTATATATCATTTCGATTCAGTTTGCCAAGAAACTGTAATAAAATATGTAAATATGGGTTTGTATTTTATAACAGGGTTGGGCACTAGGTGGAATGATTTGAGCCATCATTCTGAGGGGAGAAGAGAAGACTGTAAAATTTTATTTGAGTTGAATTAAATTTCAAGTGGTTTTTTTTAGCAATATTTTTTTATTTTTTCAAATTTTTTAATCGTTTCAAAAATAAGAGCCACCCTAATGCAAGTACTTGTATCTATAGACTGGGCGACAAATTGACTGTGCGGGTTGAAATTACAGCTCTCACAAAATATACATATATATATCTTATCTGGCGCCATGAAAATCGATACGGAGAATGACCCTCATCATATCCCCACTTTACCCCTTTTTCTGCATTCTACCCACTCTATAACTGACCTATCCCGCCCAGCAGATATATAGAACGAATTTAATAATAGCCTACGAGATGTTGCCTGGCTAAATCAGTGTCATTTGCCATTTCCAATAGAGATAAGAGCAAAAAAGTAGGTAAATCAAGTAAAGAAATCCAATAGGTTTAATGGATATTTGATGACCTTTGCATACTACAATTTAGAAATTGATAGTTAAGGAAAGCTACCTAAACTATAAATACTAATGATATCAATTAAAACGAAGCCGTACTGTATTTCAATCCCATTAAAAACACTGTGTACAAGCCGTGAGAAAACCTACACGGGGGGAAAAGTTAACACAACAATTATAGCAAGCTGATTTTTCGGAAAAAATGCACACAATTTATTCAGAATGTACGTAAAAACATAAGTATATAATATGTACATATTCGGAATATAAACAACTGGGCTCATGTTTATTGTTGTTTCATTGCATGCAAATTTCCTCGCCTGTCGCATGCAAATTTTAAAACGCAAACACGAAAGCAAAAGGGGAAAGAAAACAATAACAATAACACGAACTGGGGGAAAATGCAAAAATGTTGAAATTAAGAAAAGAAATGAGAACTGTGTCAGTTTTGCGAAAAATGCAGGCAGGCGGCCGGAATGGAGCTGCTCAAGTTCCCTGCTCTCCTTACGCGTTTTATTTATTGATTTCGGTTCCTGCTGACTGACTTTTTAATTAAATTCGAAATGAAAATCAGAAAGTAAAACCAGGAAATACACTTTTAAAATTAATTTTGCAATATTTACTAAGAAAATGTTTTATAATGGGTGTTTTTTTTAGACTTCCTTATAAAGGGATTTATAATTATAAAGTTTTTGATGGTATTTAGGTATAATTCCCAACTCGTTCTAGAATAAATGACAACACAAAAGTGTAGTTTAGTTATAAACCTCAATGAAATATGCCATATTATAAAAATCATACCATTTTATCCACTTTTTCTATTAAAATTATAAAAATACACTTCGGTTTTGGCAATTAACCACATTTACACCATTCAAAAATTTTCTTACAGTGTACTGACCGTGTGAGAGAGAGATCGCTCGTTAATCAACTGTTTGGTGAGTAGTTGAAAAAATGCGGAAATATTTGCCAAGGGGAAAGGAGGAAGCTGAAGAATAACGGGGAGAGAGCGGCAGAGAGCGGCTGACTAATGGCCCCTGCAACGGTTCTTTGTTCTCCGCCATTACCGAACACCTACACCCACACACACTCACTCACTGCCACAGACAATTAATCCCCATCCCCCCCTTTTTGCATCATCAACCTCGCACCCCCAGCCAGATTGGTTGCGATGGCATTCCGGGATCCCTTTCCACTTCCTGCCACGCGCCTGTCGCTGGTCATCCTCTCCACCACTCTCACACTCACACTCTTGCCCTTGCACTTGCACTTGTCCTCTCATCAGTGATGCCCAATATCGATGGTTAACCCGTTAATAAAAGATAAAATAATGGATAAACAAGAATGAAAGCTAACTTCAAGAAACTTAAATTTTCATACCCTCACAGTTTGAAATTTGATCATAACTAAGCCAAAAATACATTAATTTCAATTCGGAAAGCTTTTAAGTGTTGATAATTGTTAGCTTAACAAACTTTCAAAATAACTTTAAAGTTTAAATAAATAAAAATATTTACGAATTTTTGACAATTTAATGATGTAACCCCTTAATAAAAATGTTTAAAAATTAAAAAAAAATTGTTTTCTACCAGACATGTCTAGATCGATTTGGATTTTGATGCTGATCAATAATATATATGATTTATAGGGTCGGAAATGACTCCTTCACTGACTAACATTATAATACCCTACAAAGGTATAAAAAAGCTGAAAAATAGTTTCATGAAAATGTTAAAACTGATTTTAATTTATAATATCATCATTAAGCTTGTTTCAGAAATTTGCTAAGATTTTACCAATTAACTTATTAACTGAAAAAAAAACTTAATGAATATCATAACCGGTCACAGCATTCCCACACAGCTGATGATGCGCTGCTCTGGCTGCATTGGCTTTGTTCTAGTTGGAAGTCCGAGGGTCACCAGCGCTTGTTACGGCTTTGTTAATTTATTTATAAACAATTCTCCGCTCGGTCTCGGACCCTCGTGTACATGCAAATTGAATTAAGCTGGGCGGGGGGACTGGGACTACCCCTATACATATATGGCAAAGCTTTTAAATGTGCATTCAGCATTAATCAAGGCCAGCAGCCATCGGATTCAGCATCCAGCGGCTTCCTTTATTTCCTGGTTGGATGCTAACCAAACCCAAGTGCTTTGTCTCTCGACAAGGTTCGTTGACACTGTCTTTTCAGATACTACATACCATATAGTATTTACCCAATAATTCCCGATAACTGACTAACAGTCTGTGACTGATGGTGATACTTTAACCCGCAGCTCTTGCCTTTATATCTTGTGCCCATGCCTGCTTTAACCCCATTAGGAGAGTTTTCCACAAAGATGCGACTCGTATAGGGAAGGGATGTGGTCTTGCTCCCTCTCATCTGACCTTGACTATGTCTCAGTTAGAGTCTGTTTATCATTTTGATGTGGCGCCATAACACATGGCGCACAACGCAAAAATATATATGTATAGAAACACGAACCCAGAAAATGTGTGTTGAAGTAGGAAAGCCCAACGAAGCTCGAGATACACTGCAAGATCTTAAATATGATGAAAAAGTAGAACATAAATATAATATGCTTGTATAAATAGGCACTTTTGAAGAGCTTATAAGGTAATGTTAAGGTAAGATCTAGTTTCTCCGATAGATTTATTTACCAAAAATATTCCCCACAAATTTAAATATTCCTTTAAGCAAACTGCTCCTTGAAGTTAAGGTATTCTCTTCGATATAACATTTGCACCATATTTGGTATATGTTTTTATTAAGACTCCACAAGGCATTTCCAGCACGCAGATATAGATATAAAGATAAAGGCGAAGCAAGCGCCTAGACAACAATCTTCGGAGTGGGTTGGGGCGCGGGCCAAAAGATGAAAAGCCCAGCCTGGATTTAGGGTCCTCTTTTCCACTCCTTGGTAATACTTTTGGCGCGTGTTTCATTCAAACGGAAGCCATTTATGAAATTGCTTTCGACAAGAGACCAACAAAGAGGGAAAAACAACAGAAAAAGCAACACTCAACGATGGCCACAACTCGTCGTGGGTTAAAAGTGGACTTTGACATGGACATCAGACGAGGGATATGGTCATATATACGCGTCATTTGATGACGTTGGCGGTGGAATTGTGGCTCAGGTCTGGTCAACGTCCAAGTTGGTACACATCAAAAAATTACATCTGCGAAGCTGTAATTAAATATTTGAATATTTAAGTCAAAATATTCTCAAAGAAGTTCAGCTTTTTTACTTAATTGTTTTGCAAATGGTGTTTTTCAATGGAAAATTACATGTGCAATTTAACTTTTCAAAAGAAAATCTTTTACAATTTTAGAAAAAAATAGAATATTTCTTTGAATTATTTCCGAGTATCTACTTTCCATCATATCTTTTATGTGGTATTTTTAAAGAAGAAGAATTCCTTGAATTCTTTCCATGTATCTTCTCTCCTCTATATGTTATATATGGTATTTTTGAAAAAGGATACTTTTCTGCTGTAATATTAGATTTTAAATTTAAAATTTCAGAGAAAATATAGAATTTTTCTTTGATTTCTCGCCGTGTATATACTTCCATCCATATCTTATAGCCCCCGTGTGTGAAACGACCTGTCAATTTGGCTTTTGTCGGGTGTCAGAGTTAAGCACTTTGGGATAGCCGGTTATTGCACATGAGATAAGCTTCAAGTGCCTTTACGTTGGGGAATGGTTATTGAATATTTAGAAAGTCGCCTCATTAAACACTCGAAAAGTATGCTATACCAAGCGAGAGGCCTAAAATGGGAGAAGTTTGGTTAACTTTATATTCTCAAAAGAAAGTTAAATTGTTATACTTTCTAAGGACACATTTTTAAATATTTAATTAACATAATTAAATACTTTCGTACAGTCGTTAACCCGCCTACACTTACAATTCAAGTTAATCTCTAAGGACTATAGATTCTAGATAATTATACAACAAAAACACATTTGTATCTTATTTATATGCAGTCTGAGCCTTAATCGGCAAACTCCCTTCGAAATTAACATTGCTGACGTCAATGGCGCTGACCTGGGGGCAAAATAAAAACAAGGACACACAAGGCCACACACGCACTTGTGGTGCCACAAGCACCTGCCATATATTGTTTATGCTCGGTGGAAATTGTTTATCACCTGCCACAAAACACTCCCACACTCTCATGTAAAATGCATAAATTCATGCGGATAGGGACGGAAAGTTCATCTAATTGCAGGCGACCCTTTGCTCTTTTCTTCTATTTATAGGGTCCCCCTCTGGGATTACTTCTTCCTGACTTTGAGTCTTATTTCCATGGCTATGCATAATCAATTGGTGCGTGTGCCGGGTTAAATCTATAAATTAATTCAGCCGTAAAAATAAAATGCCTACTCGGCTGGTCCATAAAAAGTTGGATGCACCCACATCCACACATCCTGCCATCCTAAGCTCCACTGATCAAGTGCGATTTAAATGCACAGCATGTCCGGAGGTCGGGAGCAGGATAGCAATTACAGTGGACACTTGTGCTAATGGGATGGCATCTATAAAACTTAAATAAAGGGATATATTTTAGATAGATGAAGATGGTTTTAAAAAGTCGGTGGATTGTTGTCTAAAGATATCATTTAAGAATATAGACATATTTAACATTAGAAGCAGAATCAAAAATCAAAGTAAAGAATAGTTACGACAGGTGGGAAGGTGGTGCCTTCTACTTTGAAGAATTGTGAGTTATTAACTGCTACGATTTCTGTTCTGATTTAAAACAATAGCCGAGGCGACACCTGTTTCTCGACTTCTGTTTTTGTATTATTATTATTATTTTCTGACTAATAACATGCAACAGCACATTTAATTCCTTGCCATATTATCTGCAAGAGAAACATACGAATTAAATCGTCATGTACATACATACATATTTCAATTACAAAATGTGGGCGATAAATTCGTAGTTTTCACTGTAAAAGGAAGAGGATGAAATGCTTTGCTTTGGCGCCTGTCTTATTGTGTTGACGCAGCGGGAAAGTCTGGGACATAAAAGGAGGAAATGTGAGGAGGAAGCTCCTCTGCCTTTGCCTTTCTCCCTTTCGTTCGCGCTGAAGTGGAGCTCTGATTTCATTCATGAATACCAAATAGCGCAGAGAAGCCTTTCCTACTCCTTATATACATACTTGTATGTACATACATATGTACATCTTTTAGGCTGTTATACCAAAATGTACTATGTGCGTATCGGTGGGCGTGAAAATGTCAGCAGTAAATAAAATTTGAGCATTTTCAGTTGTGCTGCTGAGCTTCTATTCATTTGCTTAGATTTATATTCCACAATCTCCAACTTTAGGAATTTCCCTTTTTATCCTTGCTGCTCAACTGTCACGGGCAAAGGCAACAAAAACGAGAATAAACATGAATAGAAATTGAATAAGCAAAAAAAAAAAAAAAAAAAAACTGGAAAAAGTTCTGTTTTTGCATTTTATTTGGAGGCCCTTTTTCTCATATTTACTTTTCAGCTTCGTTATTTTTAGCTGCGATTTTTCATTTGCCTTTTATTCTCTATTGCGGTGGCTTAGAGATTTAAGGGAAGAACTTGGTGAAAAAGCTAGAGGGAATCGTGAAAATTAAAAACTTTGCTCATTAAAGCAATAAAAAGTTTAGGTTTTTACGAGACCAGCGAAACGAGTTTTAAAGCCCTAACTCTGATGCATCTTTGCGGCAAAGAAGTTATTTACAAACTTTGATAATTAAAAAGGCAAATTAAAATGCAGAAATCTAGAAAAAGGGAAGCTTAATCCTTTACTTGCACTAAAACAGTTTTAATCTGACAATTTGTACCTAGAAAAATATAAAGAAACCCATTTCTAAGCTGATCTTGAAATCCAGATATCTTGACCATGACAGTAGCCCTGAAAATACTTCCACTATTTAAAAAACAAACAAACCACAAAAAGAACACTTGAAAATTTCAGTATCAAGTTCAATGAAAAGCTGGCATTGAAAGAGCAAGAGAGACAGAGATAGCATCCCTGGCCCTCTTGAGGACAAAAAAAAATCCAAACCAATGTCAAAAGCTAAAGTGCAATGAATAGGACAATCACAAAGACACACGCACACACGCGCGGTATTGTTTGACAGGCTTCTCGGTTAGTGTCATGCCTCAATTGAAAATCGAAGGGGCATAAACGGGGTGGAGCGAAGGAAGGTAGAGAGAGAGGAGCTCCAAACAACACAAAAGTTCTACTTGCAAGAGCGAGAGGTCAAAAGCTTTTAATTGGCAAATTGTTGTGAGACGCCAAAAACCCAAAAGGGATACATGTAAGAGGAAACGGGGGAGGAGATAGAGAAAGAGCGATAGCCCTAAGACGCAACTCACAGACACAGACACAAACACTCACCGCAAAATGCAATACGCCTTTGTTGTTGTTTTCCCACGAATCGTGCTTATCAGCGTTTTTTTTTTCTATTAGTTTCGGTTTTCTTTATTTATTTATGCAGTTGTGGGCTTGCAATTCGCGCAGCAAACAAATAAAACCAACGCGAAAATCAATCAAATGCAATTTAGCGATTTAACGGATACTTCCGCGAATTATATCTCTTTTATTGCGCGCTAACAAAACTTCGCTGCAGTTTGTTATTCGATTTAACCATCGCTTTTTCCACTGCCCGAACTTCCACTACATGGAGCTGCACTTTTTTCGCTGCGAATCCGCGGCAGTTTTACCAGACGAAAATTTGGCTTTCCCCCTAAATAATCTCAAAAAGTGGAAATTTCCCCCT
>JAEIIH010019399.1:0-12990 GCA_018904745.1 Drosophila orosa | reverse complement strand
ACTGTTAATAGCAACTCTTGATACAGTGTCGATGTGTAATTTAGATGAAATTACCAGTTAAAGAGAGAAAAGAAAAGGAAAGAAAAAGAAGAATAGTAAAAGAAAGAAAATAAAAGGACAATAGTAATAGAAAGATAGAAAAGAAAAGAAAAAGAAGAAGAGTAAATGACTGAGAAAGAAAAGGAAGTGAAAAACAAAAGGTAAACAGGTCGAGGATTAAAGACCTGCTGGCGAAAAACCCAAAAAATTGCAAATGCTGCAAATTTCCAAAAATATTCTCACACACTGGTGCAATCATAGCAGTGAGTGTGTGTGCTGTGCGTGTGCTCCCATTTCGGTTAAGGGACTATACATACACACGTACACTTGAAAAGGGACGGGACCCTTTCTTCTACTTTGAAAAGGGACCTGAAATCCGAGCACATCTCGGAACATCTGTTCGACGTCTTGTTGTGTTGTTTTGTGTGTTGATTTCACCAGCCGAAAAATATTGAATACATGCTGCTGCTGCCGCTGCTGCAGTCCACAAATATATATGTATATATATATACTCTAAGAGATACATGCACACACAATGCAAAGTGTGAAACAAGACTCTTTTCTCACATACCTGCTTTTTATTTTATTCCAGGTAAATCGACGTCGACGACAGCGGAATACCTAAGAGCCGCCACACAGCCACAGAGAGCGACAGAATAAAGAAACAAGGAAACATTTGCACGCCAGCGGAGCAACTGCACCAGCCAGCGAGCCAGCGACAAGAAAAACCACTTCAACAAAAGAGGATAACATACTGGAAGTGCTCCAGCACACACACTAACATACGCTCAGCATATACACCACACAACGCTCGTTGGTTTGTTGTACGTGCCCGACGACGGTGGGAAAGTAAACCGACATCTTTTTACGAGCGCCGAGAGTTTTGCAATCAGAAGAAGTCGGAGAGCCGAGGCGATCGGCCAGCCCTTTGATAAGCGAGAGAGCAGGCAGGCACCACGGTGACGCGGCGGCGCAGAGAAACGAACAAGAGAAGAAGGAGAGGGAACAGGTTGCCAAGTCGAACGCGCAACGAATTTGGAAATCGAGTCAGCCATCAAGCCAGCCGAAAGTGCGTGAGCGTTCGCTTCGTAGCTTCGTAACAGAGAGACCGGACTTGCATTTAGCCCAGCCCAACAACCGAAAGCCAGCCAGCAACATTTTGAAGGGTTCCAAACCCCGAAAACCCATGAGCAGCAGCTGAGCCATCGGCGCGCAGCTGAAACGGAAACCGCACTTGGACCTCAGACTTTAGAGCCGCGCTCTTCACAGCCACTCACCACTCACCACAGCCACAACTCCAAATGAAAACGCTAGTGCTCAGTCCAGACGACCTGCAGAACTTTAACAAGTTCATCTATGACCCCAAATCGGCGGCCCAGCTGGCCGCCAGTGCGGGCGCCATTGGAGCAGCAGCGGCGGCGGCCGCAGCCGTACATGGTCCGCCCGTGGGAGCGGCCACCACAGTCCAGCTGCTCCAGGGTGGAGTAGTAGGCAACGGCCTTGCTGTCAATCCCGGTGTTGTGCCCGTCTCCGTGCCCGTACCCACCAGCACAGCCAGCAGTGCCAATAACCTGATGGCCCTGCACTACTACCTGAAACATCCGGGCATCCAGCAGATGCCCATCCCACAGCAACAGCAGCAGCAGCAGCATCAACAGCAGCAACAGCACCACCAGCAGCACCAGCAACAATTGCTGGCCCAGTCGCAGACGCAGCTGAAGCAGCTGCAGCTCAAGCAGCCCACAATTCACCAGCACCAGCAGCACATTAGCTATCATCACCACCATCCGTACTATCAGCAGCAACCCCAACAGCAGCAGCAGCAACAGGCGCCGCCGCCCCAGCCACAGCCCCTCAAGAGTCAGCAGCCACAATCGCACCTGCCCGTGCATGCCCTCAACCAGAACTCCAACTTCTCGGCGGCCAGCTCGAGTACGGGCGGCACTGCCTCCAGCCATGCGCCCACCCAGCAATCGAACGGATCCAGCGTCTCGCCCACCATTGTGTCCCGTGTGGCGGCCGTTGGTGCGCCCAGCAGCAGCAATATAGCAGCGGCCGCCAATGCGCTCTTACGCGCTTCAGCCGCCTCCGTTGCACCGAGCTCCTCCGCCTCTTCGTCCTCATCGTCATCATCATCCGCGTCGTCGAGCTCCTCGTCCAGCAGCTCCTCCTCCAGCGCCAGCAGCTCAGCGAACTGTGCCAAGAAGCTGAAGACGGAGCCAGTGCTGTCGCAATACAATCAAACGGAGCGCCTCAATTTCGCCAACACGTACATTGTGTGGAGCGAGGAGCACTGGCGGCGGGTGGTGTTCCACGATGAGCGTCGGTTCAATTTGGACGGACCGGACGGGTTCTCCTACTATTTCCACGATTTGCGCAACTACGAGCGCACGCTGTCGCAACGGCCGCGCGGCAATTCGGTGTACATCTACCTGATGGTCTGCGTGGGCGGAGCCGTGCATCTGGAGGTGTCGTCCGCCAAGCAGCGACCAGAGTCATGCATTGAGGCAATCATGAGGGAGCGACCGAATATTGTCACGAAACTGGGCGGCAGCACGGAGTTTGTGCTGCAGGATCACAATTGGATGTCGCACGCCCTGCCCACCGCCCAGGATTTGCTGAATGCCGAGGGCCTGAAGACACAAAAGTGGCCCACCATTGCGCACGATCTGAATATCATGGAGAATGTGTGGGGCTGGCTCATCCGTGAGGTGTTTGACGGCGGCAGGAAGTTCTCGCGCAAGGACGACTTGATATTCCGCATCAAGGAGGCGTGGTCCCGCCTGCCGCTCGACCTGATCACCAACCTGTACAGCACGCTGCCGGAACGGATCACGGAGCTCTACTATACGCAGGGCGTCTACACGAATTGTTGACAGCAGCATCAGCAGCGGCAGTGGCGTACGGAGGGAGCAGCAAGTGGATCGGGTCAAGCCAAGCAGAGGAGGCGAGATGGTGATGGAGAACCCAAGGAGCCAGCCGCCTCCGCTGGAGGAGACCCCACAACACGGATGGAAGCAAATCTTTATATACAATTTAACTTAACTTTTTGTGTATAGCTTTAAGATGTGTGCGCAGCGGCGGACAGGACTTGGACCTTAGACCTTAGACTCGGGACTGAAGGCAAGAAAGAAAGACAGACGTAGACGAACGGAGGGACGGATGGACCGACCTGGGTTATAAGTTATATATCAAGTTTTTAGTTATTTAACAAATTTACAAGAGAGAAAAGAGAAACAGCAACACGATACACACACATCGTGTGGCCATATCGCTTTGTAATTAGTGTTTTTTCCCCCAAACCCACTCCTAACTCTATCCCTACCCTCTTAATTATTAAGCCTTAGTTTAAGTTGTCGTTTTCCTTTATCCCCCAACCCCCAAAAACCCCGCTATTAAGTACATTTATATACAAATATATTAGTTACAAACCAATTAATTTGAGCCCCCAACTCTCCCCTTTTGTTGATTGTTTTTTAGCGGTAGAGACAGAAAGAAACAGAACAAAATTGATAAGATAAATGCCAATTTAGCGAGCAGAGAAGAAGGATATAAACATTAACGAAATGAAAGAACACTGTAAACTGTAACTAAAACTAAAGTATTATTTTAAGGCATAGTTTTTGTTGTAGCAAATTACTGAGAACGAGAATCCTTACACACGACACGACACACTCAAAGGAGGAACGAGCGAATCCTATCATGTAAAATTGTTTACGAAAGCAGAACAGAAACGGAAATTATGATTAAACTAATTATCAATGTAATTAATACATATTTAACGAGAGGAAAACCAATAACAAACGGAAGGAAGTAGGACGAAGAGCGAAGGCAACTTAGTGTTAATGTGTAAGATCAAAATAAAACAAAAGCAAAGGCAACTAACTGAAGAGCGTATAGTAGAGACGTAGAGAACGATGAAATCATGCTGAAACAAACACTCGACACTCCTTCAAACCCCCCAAATCCTCATCCTCCGATACCCCAACTCGAACGCAAGCTTCCTAGGCAGCTAAGAGGGAGACACAGACTACCTACGACTCTGAACCACAGACAACTTGATAGATAGTACGCCATATTATGGTTTATACGTACGAAGCACCCAATACTTAGCAATACAATTGAACTGAACAAATGCGAGTGCGAGCGCAACTCTAATCTGTAGAATACTGGAGCCACTATGAAAGTATCCTTGAAATAAAATGCAACCTATATAATAATATACAACTCAACGTATCTCTCTCTATCTGTCTCCTCTCTCACGTGTTATATGCGATTGAATGTGATTTCCCCTTGTTTTCGCTTCTGCAACATCATCTTTATACCATGCATATACAACATATACAAACAAAAACAAGGACAAAAAGAGAAATCAACAACAAATGGAATTATTATGATTAATTAATAAAACGAGAAATGCAATTACCAATAAAAACTACCAGCAGATACGTAAAGAATACGAAAATCATCACTAGTTTTCTTGGTTTCGAGTAAAATCTTTATTAAAAAACGTACGTGTGCGTTATAAAAATGGGTTTTCCTGTATATAATACTTTCTTTTTTTTTATATATTTGTATACTTTGTATATAAAAATATTTATAATATATTGATTCTACTTGGTCTATTGGCACGGCAAAAGCGGTATGGAATTGTGTAAATATTTTGCCTTTTAGTTAACATATCAAATTCAATAGAGCAGCGAAGGGCACGCCGTGGCTCAAGTTGCTCACGCTACTCAAACCGTTATTATTTTTCGGAGGCAACTGGCCGAGCTGGAGCTCAAACCGTTAGATCCGCTGCTATAGGGAATATTTTGTTATAACTTGATTATTAAGGCTTTCTTTTAAATGCAAGTCTATATTCTAGGCACTTTGAGTCTGTGGCATTCATAGATCACTAATACCTCTGGTTACTAATATTGTGCTTCATCATCATAAATTCAATGATTGTGCGTTGCTGTCTTTGATTCTTTGTGCATTTATAAACTGGGGGAAATACTGTATTCAGGACTTATCCTTTTCCTTATGAAATCACACTGCGCACGCAGGTGGGACTGCAGAAGGGCATGTCCTGCTTCACACAGAATCTACCACCGATCAGCGACTTGGAGCACTCGACACCAGCGCAGACAAAGCACTGTCCATGCCAGTGGATCTCGCCCCAGGCCACGCCCTGATCCGCAGGGCCTATGGCCAGGCGACAGCGTTGGCAGGTCACGGCAAAGAAACGATCGTAGCACTGCAGGCACAGCGGCATGTTGGAGTTTTCATCGGGCACGTACTGCTGTCCGGCCAGCGGCTCATCGCACTGATAGCAGCAAAAGTGCTTAATGTGGAAGGTGGCACCCTCGGCGGCGGTGTATTCCTTGGTGAAGATCAGCTCGTCGCAGGCGCGACAGCGTGGAATCTTTAGCTTGATGGCCAAATCGCGTCCGCAGTAAACCTGACCCTGGTGGAAGAAGTAGACCAAGTCGGCCAGCAGCTCGCGGCATGTCTGGCACTTGAAGCAGCCGGGATGCCAGGCAATCTCCTTGCCGGCACGATCCGCTTTGACGGCCACCTCGCCATAGGCAATGGGTTCGTTGCAGTCGCGGCACAAGATGATGGGTTGGGTATCTAAAAAAAATATAGGTATGATGATGCAATTCTCACTGACGAAGGTGTCAAAAGCAACGAGGCGAGATACAAACAAATAATGCAAATAAGCTAAAGATGCCATCATCCCGGGGGACTCACCTTTGCCCGCAACAGCGCCGGCCTCCTCTCCCTGCAGACGCAGCTGCTGGAACTGCTCCGGCATGCCGTAACAACCCGGATACATGTTCATGTCTTCAATGCCGGGAATGCTGGCAAATCTACCCTGATTGGCGCTCAAATCCTCACTGGTATAGCCTGGCGTCGAGGGCTTCGAGTGGAAGCCAGAGTCGCTGCTCTGGGATGTAGGCAACTCTCCCAGGCTGGGTTTCGGATACGAAATATCCCTACTGCCATTGGCCATATCGGCAAAGACCTTGTCGATATCCTCCAGCAATTGATTGTCGTCCAGCAGCCAGTCGTGCACTTGCTTCAGCGGCTGCAGCAACTGGCATTGGTCGTGAGCGATGCCCTTGTCCTGCAGCGAGCGGAAGAGCCGGTCGTAGTAGGGGGCATTGGAGACGGCCGACTGGAGCATGTTCCTGTCCATCCCCACGGATTGCAGTTGAGCCTTGGTGGCCGGCGCTAGGCCCTTGAGTTCCGCGAGACTTGCCACCGCAGCTGGAATATTGGAAATAACCACCGCAGATGGCGCACGTCCGGATCGTGCCTCCTGCAGCGCTTGCTTCAGCGGTTCTGCTTGAAGAATCTGTGCAAAGACCGGATCACGTTCGTAGTCCGTGTTGGCGGGCAGCCCGCAATCGTAGACAACAGTGGAGACGCCGCCGAACTTAACCCGCCGCATGGGCGTATCCTGTCGCATCTGAGCTCCAAATCTGGCCTGCACTGGGTTCTTGAGCGGCAGCGGTGAGTTGAAAGGCGTGCCCGGTGAGGATTTCATGGGCGTCATTTGCTGCTGCTGCTGCTGCGGGGGACAGATGGTGTTGATATCTGCCCGGAACTGCGGATTGTTGACATACTCCTTGCGGAACTCGGCAATGGGTCCGAGTTTGGGATCCCGCGAGATGTTGAGGTTCTTTTCCTACAAAAAAAAAGGGTTTTTACATGTAATTTCATATAATTTATATATAAGCTTACCTGCAGCACTCCCAGCACCTTGTCATAGACCACACCATGGCTGACGAGGCTTTGCAAGGCTGGTTTGCTGATTCCCAGCAGCTTCTCCCTGGTCTGCGCCCGCAGAGCTCCGCCATTCTCCTCAAACTGAGCCGTGGAGTCGGACAGGGGCTCGGAGAAGGCCACCAGCAGCCTGGGCTGAGCACTGGACGGACTGGTCAAGGCCTGCGCCACCTTGGGATTGGCCAACAGTTCGTTCAGAGTGGCATCAGCTACGGGGGCCAGACCCAAAGACTGCCAGGACTTGGCTGCTTCCTGGGGCGCTATAACAGCCACCGGGGCCACATGCTCTACCTGAGCGTGATTGAGACGATTGCCCAGGCGCACAACCACGCCCTGGCCAACGCACTGCTCTCTCAGCCGCTGCACATATTGCTGCAGCTGGCGGGCCTCCGTTTCGGTCAGTCCGTCGCACAGAGCAGCATCCAGATCGTGCGGCGGCACCTGCAGCTCCAGCTGCTGTTTCCGCTTAATGGCTGCATCGCTGCCAGCAACTGGTATTTGGGCAGTGCCCAGCATTTCCATGTAGTCGGTGACCACGTCGGGAGCGGCATTCGGCGGGACCCACTCTAATTGCACTGGCTGGCTAGCCAAAGCCTTGATTTTGATGACTGCAAGGAGATATCTTGGATTACAAATGATTTACCAGTAAAGAAGCTACTCACAAGCTGGCTTGGCCCTTATCTGGCCCAGAATCTCGAACTGTGCCCAGCCGGTGGCATCATCGTCCTCGGGACACGCATGCTGGTTCTTTCGGCACTTGCAGTTGCGACACACCTTGCGCCAAAAGTGCAAATCGAGGCCGGGACACTTGTCCTTGCACTCCAAGCACGGGGCACCGGCTCCCGACTCGTGGCCCAGCTTGGAGCGCTTCAGCTGCTCGCGTCGGCTCTCCAGCTTTGATAGCCATTCGGGCGCCTTGGGCGTCTCCACGCAGGAATTGGGGCTCTGGGCGGCGGACATCTCTTGTGAAATTGGGCGTTACACAGGCATGGAAAAACTATAAATCGGAAACTAAAGAATGGATTAATAGATTCCTTTGTCTGTTTTCCAGCACCTTTGCAACATTTATAAAGGGAATCAGCTAAAGTACACAAGGTCAAGTGCAGTTCGTGCAACTTATTTAAAACCTTAAAACTCTGTTTTTAACAAAATTTAATTAATTTTTTACCTGAAATCACAACAAAGTTGCCGCTGCTCGTGCGGTATTATTTGGTTTATAAATGCAAATAATATACTGAATATACCAGATGAATATAACGATTATTAACTCAACACTTATCGATAGGTACTTCTTATTGGATTCATTCAAGCGGAATAATCTTATTTGATTAATGCCCGCGTTCATGAATATATTTAATATATTATTTATATTTTTATATTATTTTAAATTATTTCCAAAAAATGTCTTGTTTCACGTTTCTATAACTTGCCATTGGATAACGAAAATCGATCATAACTCTGCCAAATATGCATTAATTTCTAATCGGAAAGCTTTTCTATGTTAGTTCTTATTAGAATAACACATCTGCATATTGCCTTTAAAACTTAAAAATTTAAAATTTGTATCGAATTTTTGCAAATTTTAATGATGAAAATAAGACATAGTAGACATAAAATGTTGCTGCTAAGCACAATCTTCAAAAGCATACCAAACGTGAGTAAAACATTTAAATATAACAAACAAATTCCCATTTCCCAAAGTCCAATGTACCAGCGCCTGCCAAAGTTTGGTATTTTCCCATAAAAAACCTTCTTGAGCTTGCCTGGCCCGGTCACACTGTTCGGTATTGTTTTTCGCAAACTGCAGTTTTTCGCAAAATTTTAAATAATCGAAAAGGCCAATTAAAACTGGTAATTATCGCGTCTTGTCCTCTTGCGTGGGAGAAACTGTGAATTTCCCGATGCCCGCGACAGAAAGCGTTCGATGCAAATACAGAAAAAATTAGAGACTGCGTCCCACTGAAAAGTGAAAGTGCAGCACGGTTCGCGGGGGGATGTGAAGCGGGGGAGCGCGGGCACCAGTTGGACACACACAAATCAGGCGGAAAATGCGTTTCTGTTGCTTTTCCAGAATTTGAGTAGAAACCCAAAGTTTTTACCGGTTCTGTTTACCATAAGCTTTGGTTTTTTTTGTTGTGTTTGTATTTGCCTGAAGGCAACAATTTGATTATTCGCTCAAATTTGCTTTGGTGGTTGTTTTGCCCAATGCCTGTGTGTGTGTTCTGTGAGAGTGTGTATGTGAAAGCGTTGCCCAAGGGTAGCCGTAGCCGCTTAATTGATTTCAATAAATAACTGCATTTAATTAAAAAGAATAAAAGGAATCTTAAAACCATTGTTTTAAGAGATACATATTTTTTCGTTTAGGTCAAGTTTTACATATATAATTGCGGTGTCCAACAACAATATCATTATTTTTAGTCCTGCGCTTTTAATTATCCTTATTTTCTATAAAATATTATAAATCCCTAATACTTGAAATTATTCCAAAATAATGTCTGGAAAAGTCCCGTTAGAATATTGTTCAATCGCTTATTTGGAATATTGTTCACTCGCTTAGTTGCTCGAATGAACGAATGAACAAGTAGGGCATTGGTTTACTCTAATAAATGAACAAGATCAAGGAAAAGTTAAGAATTTAACACCTTCTAAAAAATATGTACATACATAATAATTCTTTGAAAGCCAGTTGATAGGTTTACAATCTTCAGAGTCTATAATTATAAAGGTCTCAACTATCTGCATTAACTTGCGTATTTCCATCAAATTTTTGACACTTCTTAGTAGGTTTTATCTTGAAAAGCTCATCAAAGATCACTTGGAAGGTTGTCTCTTTTAAGATCTTCAAAATTACCCTTTAAGTAGTTCTTTCAAAACCTTGGTTCTACTACTTTCTACTTCTACTACTTTCTATATATCAGAAGATTCTTCGTTTAGAATCCATTTAAAGCTTTGATAACATTTTACGGATTTTTTTAAAAGATTTTATTAGTAATCAAAGGTTTTCCCTTTTGCAGATCGCTGCCCCGGATTGACGGGCAAAAAGAAAAACAATGACCGAAAAGTACGATGGCAATGGTGACTTTTCCGCCTTCAACGATGACGACAACGAGTTTGGCGGCAAACCGCGCAAATCGGCCGCTTCTAGTGGAGCCCCCGGCGGGGCGCACAATGGCGATAGCTCCGCCCACGATCACGGTCACCATGGCACAGATTCCGGCGGCAGTGTGCAGATCAATGAGAAGGCCAACGAGTACATTCGCGACTGCATGGCCGAGCGGAATCGCATGGACAGGAAGTTTCCCATTGCCGAGAAGCTGCTGGAGGGCGGTAGGTGGAGTTAACTCTTAGATCCTTTGATATTTCTAATCCCCTTAATTGTAGAGATTGAAAAGGTGCAGACCACAGGAAGGATTCCCAGTCGGGAGCAAAAGTATGCTGATATTTATCGTGAGAAGCCACTGCGCATCTCACAGCGTGTCCTGGTGCCCATAAGGGAACATCCCAAGGTGAATATCTCTAACCTAACTCCAGTTTCTTGTGAAATCTACTAAAAATCCTTATTTTCTTTTAGTTCAATTTTGTGGGCAAGCTGCTGGGACCCAAGGGCAACTCTCTGCGCCGCCTGCAGGAGGAGACGCTCTGCAAAATGACCGTCCTGGGCCGCAACTCTATGCGCGATCGCGTCAAGGAGGAGGAACTGCGCAGCTCCAAGGATCCCAAGTACGCGCACCTCAACAGCGACCTGCATGTGGAGATATCTACTATAGCGCCGCCCGCCGAGGCCTATGCCAGAATTGCCTACGCCATGGCCGAGCTGAGGAAGTATCTGATTCCAGACAGCAACGACATCATCCGGCAGGAGCAGCTGCGCGAGCTCATGGACAGCACTAGTCTGAATGACAACGACACTGGCAAGAGTGGCGGCTACAAGAAGAACTCTCACATGCAGGGCGGCGGCGGTGGTGCCGGCAACAATGCCATGGGTGGCTCCATAAATCCCATTGGAGGAGCCAAAAATGCAGTGCATCATAGCTATAGGTAATGACAAGTTCTTTAGTAGAAAATAAGCTTTTCTAATCAATTTCTTTTCGCTCTTCCAGGGGCTCGCAGCAGCAGTCGTCGTTCAGCAAAAATGTGCTTGCTCCCAAGCAAAAGGTGATGTCCATACTGGAAAAGGCCAGGACTGCCATGGATGAGACGTACGGGTGAGTGTTTAGTGGAAATTTCTAAGTCTGCATTACTAATATCTTAATTTCCCTGATAGTCGCGGCTATGACGACGGCATTGGCTATGATCCGCATCAATCGTACGATAGCTACTCCTACGGCAGTCATGGCCATGGACCCCACGGCCCGCCAGCCAATATTCTGGGTGGCGTGGGCGGCCTTAGCGGTGGCGGTGGACGAGGTGGACATTACGACAGCTCGGACTACGAGCCGGATTATGGAAGGCGGGACTACTATCAGCATTCTCCGGGCTATTCAGGTGAGATGCCTTGCAAGTCTTTAGTTTTATGGATTTATTTCACGGAATACTTTTAGCTGGCGGCGGGGGAGGCCTGGGAACTGGCGCTGGTGGCGGCGGCGGTGGTGGTGGCTCACAAAGCAATACCATTGGCGGCTCTGGTCTCAGTTCGAATCACAATCGCAGCCATGTTAACAGGTGAAACTGGCTGGGTCCTAGCAGCAGCAGCAGTGCCAGCGGAGGTCGTGCCACCACCCACAATCTGACCATGAAATCCCAAACCAATAGCAGCCACAACAACAGTTTTACGCCCGGCCACCAGGGGCCAAGTGAGGGCCACATGGGCAAGAGCATCAATCCCAACAACTACTACTTCAACGGCAATGGCAAGGTGGGTTTAATACCAATTGGGGAGGTTTATCATGGGTGAAAATCCGATATTGACAACATATTTGTATCCCTATCCACAGCCACAACACCAACGGTCGCTAGCAAATCTCCCACCGCAGCTATCAGCCCGCAACAGCAGCAGCATTAGCAGCAGTAACAATAACCCCAACAACAACATTATCAACAATAATTGCAACAACAGCAGTAGCAGCAACAACTTTCATAAAATCACCAACACAGGTGACTTGAAGAACTCCAACGACGCCTCATTCCTAACCGCGTATCATCATCATTCACTGAGCCCCTTGGAGGGGCTAAAGAGTGCCAACAACAACAACAACAGCATCAACAACAACAATCATCACAACACACCATTAGGCAGTAAAAACTATAACAACAACAACACACCAACAACAACAACAACCACCACAACCGCTACAGTGCCCAATATGCTATTAGTAAGGTATTGAAATCAGCATGCAACTCCACTCAACTCCTTGGTCCTTGCACAGCCACAAAAAAAAACACAATCCACACAATCCCTACAAGTCAGTCTTTGCAAATCAGTAATAGAGAGTGGATAAGCCAAGGGATAATAGAAAATATAGATACCTAGACCCGCAATTCGCTTGCTTTTTAAACGCCAATTTAACCCATTACTCCGCTTGGTAACCCACAGCTCTCCATTATTGATTTGCATTGAACCACAGAAATCCAGACAACTATCTCTCTAAATCCAAATTAACATTCTCTTACAGACCTGCTAACAATCCTTCTTCGCTACACATTGGCACATTTCCGTTCTTGCCAGTGCAGTTTTTCTGAGCCCAAGAACCACCACAACATCTCAACATTGTACACTCGACTCATAAGATTAGAGGAGGGAGGCGTAGGAGCAAGGAGGAGGAGTATTTACAAATGGACAAAATGAACTTTACGATATTATACATACTAAACAGAACATAACAGATATATTTATACATATATTTTTGCGTGCGATGAGGCTGGAACATAGACATAGACAAGTCGAAACCTTACTTTGGCGTTGGCTATTAAACAAACAAACACCACACACAATACAACACACCCCCCGACACAGAATTGTGTCCGGTTTTTTACTCTCTATTTACAAGACATCTTTAAGATATATTCGATGAAAAAAAGAGCCTGAACGATTAGTAGTGGGCTTTGGGATCGGATCCCCCCAGAGAGGCGAGCAAACCAACTGATAAAGCAAGACAAAGCTATATACATATGTATAGGGACAGCAGGAGCAGGAGCAGCAGACAAAATCTATGAGATTAATTAACTTAATAGAGCATA
>JAEIIH010019386.1:0-19571 GCA_018904745.1 Drosophila orosa | reverse complement strand
TTTTCTAAAACTACTTTACCTATTTACAAACCGGAATAGAATCCGGAAATAAGAAAATTACAACTATGCTAATTTGATAATAAAAATAAAATTAAAACTATACAACTTAATTTCCCAGATTTGATTTTTATTATATTTTTCCCCGTGCACTTGCCCACTTGCTCGCTTCTCAATCTCGATGCGCAGCGCATAATCTCTTCCCGACTCTTTCGACGGTTAATTTCAGTTTGAGATAATTATAGAGCGGCTGACACCAAAGGCGGAGGCTCTGCCCCTTGTGCCCCATCGAGAGTTGGTGGCAAACTTTGCCGGTTGCAAGGTGCCGGTGCCGTCGAGACGAGAACAAGGGACCAGCGGAGGCCAAGGTGGCATGCGCTTGCACGCGCTCGAATTTATTATTAGCCGTCGTCTGTGGCTATCTGACCGATCCCGATCCCGATCCCGATCCCGATCCCTACACTGATGCTGCCTCCGATTCACCTTCGGATCAGATCGCGGGGCGTTGAGTGTAGTAAGTGATAGTGGGCTCTCCGGAACGAGGAGTCGAGCGGAATCAGCAGTCCGTAATTATCCACGGGAATCGGTCGAGGGCATATTGAGTATATGCAAATGGTTGTAACAACTAGAATATGGCGTGATTACAGGACGTTTAGTCGGGGTATAGGGGATTCCATTCAAATCCAAGTGGAAATTGTACTTAAAAAAAAAACTGAGATGTAGAGAATGTGAGATTGCGGCAAGTAGGGTTTCATATAAAGCCTTAATAGTGTCTTTAGCAGCTTCAAAAAATGAATACTAATTTGTCAGTAATTAAATGAAGGATGTATTTAGAATGAAATGAATTTTAGATGTATTTTCTACACGAAGACGAAGCAAAACTTTTTTTGAAAAGAGTATTTCCGCATTCCTCAAGATTTCTGTTACCAATATTCCCTGGCTCATAATATTCCCGTATCGGGTGCATGTTTTATTTTGTGGCAAAGATGCGTTCCAAAAGTCAAAGCCAAAAATGCCGACAGATATCAAAGTCATACGCAACCACGCCCCCATCGCTGGCATGTTGATCTTCATCAAGATCGCCCCGAAAACGGGACTCAATGGGCCAACTTCTGCCTCCATAGAAGCTAATCAACAATTTTCTCACCTCTTTCCCGGTTGGAATACAACAAAATAAAAGAGAAAAAAAACGAAGAGAGAACTCTGCGGTAGGCGTATGCCTTGCTGAATGTTCTGTCTTCAGAGTGGACCCAACCAACAGATTCCCCCGATCTGGGATCTGGGATCTCGGATCTCCTCCGCTCCCCGGACTTTGCCGGCAATTTGCAGCCGCCTTTGTTTTAAGCCGCGCTTTTTCGATAATAAGACCCAAATTGAGGGCCGAACCTGTTGCATGTCGGCAAATCGGGTTAATCGATTTTAAATCGCTTTTATGTTTTCATTTTGATTCATCGGGCCAGGGTCCCAGGTCCCAGGTCCAGTTGTCGGCAAGATTAATCTGTTGCAACTATTAGAAGTTCGTTAGTCTATCTCTCGCTTGAGGTAAAAACAAACAATAAATTCTAGAGAGAAAGAAGGGAATTTGTCGCGTGAAATATGGAGAACGATTTGGTCTGCGGTCAGCGGCAATTTAAATCAATTGGACTCGTTAATGGAAATTTATTCCTGCAGTCGCAGGACCACACAACCGTGTCTGTGCCACCAAGTAAAACAGAAACTGAAGCTGAAATATTGATGGACAGGAGCTCTTGCCTTGTGCCAGCAGGTAGGCTTTATTTGGTTTCTGTATTTATAGCTGCCCGTTTTTGCTGATTTTTCAAATCCACAAGCAGTTACACTCAAGAAAAATGATTTGTACTCTTTATATAGGGTTAAATATATATTAAATATGGAAGAATAAGATATTAAAAAGGCTTGTTAAGAAAGGGTTTTAAATTCTAAACTAGTTAATTGAATTTATTATTTAATTTTACATTTTTAAATATATTTCATGGCATTTCTTTAGGTGTTCCCAAGCACTCAACTCACCAACAGGCAGTCTGTGCTTATAGGCCCAATCTCTGCTCTGCCTTCGCACATGTAAAGCTTAAAAAATTACGTTTTCTCAATAAGTTTTGATAAAAATCAACATCATTGTGTTGGCACAGTTGGGGGGAATTCCGATATGTGGTAGCTGCTGCCCCCAAAAAAGCAGCAGCCACACTTTTGTACGGAAAAGGGTTCGACCAGAGACGTTTCCTAAATGAGCTACTACGGTGAGGAAGTATTAAATAGCAAACATAGTTTTAAATATAAATATATACCCCAAGATTTAACAAAATTATTCCCTAGATATTTGTATGATTTTATATATTAAAGCTGGTCTCTATAAATAAATCCCGAACCCATGTAGAGCAACCTCTCATTAGCTTACGCATACTTTGCTGCGAGCTGAAACCAGTTGAAACGACAGACAGATCCGCGGATGCTTTCTCCCGCTGCTCCTCCCTGGCTGCTGGCTGCTGGCTGCTGGCTGGGAATGGGATGTTGTTGTCAGCTTAAGTTGGTAACCGCTGAGCCACAGTGAGCCAGAGCCACCGTCATGGGGACCACATCTCGTGTCTTACGCTCGTCATTTGCGCGATTTTTAAGCTGATGATCAGCGACAAACGATCTTTCACTGGCAACATGATGGATTCATACCACCAACAAATTTGCCACTGATGAATGGATTTCTGTCCGTCTCCCCTCTCTATCTGTACACAAAAACTGATCCTCCCCGGCTATCCAATCCGATCCAATCCGATCCGCTGAGCAGAACGGGGCGAAACGAAGCTGCCACCAACATGGTGGAGATACCTTGTGCAGCTCCTGGAATGCGTAGCAAGTTGGAGCCAAACAAAGTCAGACATCAGTCGGATGAGTGTAACGCTTTGTAACAAATTGGACTGGCATTTGTAGCGACAGCCAGACGGGATTTTTTTTTGTATTTACTTGGCCGAGTGCAGAGGGAGAATGAGGCTAACGAATGTTGGTTGTTGCTGGGCAAAAGGGGAAAATACCAAGGGAAAAGGCTACAAAGTCTTTATATGAAGAAGTTTAATTTAAAAATATTTATAGAGACTTTGAATTTATTATATAACTTAAGACTCAGTAAGTTTCCTCCTAAATTCATAATCTACATTACTTTGCTTCACTTCACGGGAATGTATTCAAGGCTCTCACAGCATTCACATTCTCAAGACTATATCTATAAGTTTTATATTAATTTTTTCTCTGTGTCTAAACTAGAGCTGCCTTAACCACTTCGAGGTGATTGATTTGCTGAGGTTTTCTTCTAATTGGTGACCCCATTTCTGCTCAGCAAAGACGACCGACCGACCACCCATCTGGCCCTGTGTGTAATGACACTTTTCCCGAGTTTTCCGTTCCCTTTGATATGGTAATAAGGAAAATCCCCTCAAAAGACACCGGCAATTGTCAATTGATATACGAAGAAGCGATGGCTGTCACAATGAGTGATATGGAAATGGAAATTACCGGAGACACACACTCGTATAATCGCCACTTTAGTCAAATGTGTCAATCAGTTCTTTTTTTTTGGGGGGGGGATCCCCAACCCTGGAATTAGTAACGTTTCCAATTACGAAGCCGGGAAAGCACCGGGCGAGCGTTGACGTGTCAGAATTTTCATATGCATGTCAAGTGTCCGAAAATGATTCCTCCTTTCCCCGCAGGCGAAACCACAGGAAAATCACGCCCCTACAAAAAGCGCTCTGCTGATTATTGCGCTTGTGATTTCCCTTTTGATTCGTTCGCCTTGTCATGTCAGTTTTGACACTTTCCGCGCTGGAAAAACAATGGGAAATGCTGGTTCTGCTTAGCTTCAATTAGACGGAATTGAGGGTTTCCTTCACACCAGCCTCTGCATCTGGAATCGGAGTAAGGATCGGCCGTTACGGCATTATAATTGCCATTGGATTAGCTGTCAGCCGGAGGCTCTTTTTTGGTTGGCTGTTTGATGTGACATTGATGTGTCAGCCCGTTAAATGAGCAAATATGACAGGACATCAGGACTGGCTTGTGTTTGCGGTTGCCTTTTCTTTATTCATTTATTCATATAGATTTTTTTTTGAGGGTTGCTCTCCTCCTTGGGGGATGATCAGATGAAATCACATCACCCTGCGACGATGATGATGAGTTGCATTGTTTGGCGTAGCGACTTTCTCAGGATTTGTCACTGATTCTGATTCTGATTTTCTGTTGTTTTGGTAAACCTTGACTGCACTCAAATCAGCCTTGACATTGACTCTCTGAAGGCAAAAGTTAATTGGAGTTCAAGAAATCGGTATAGCGAAATTAGCAGAGTTCTTGAACCACAAGGATATGTTATATATAAGAATGCCTACAATGCTTTGTAATTACTTGTTGTTACCAATTATTTCTTGGTCACAAGATAATAATGTCACAAGAAATAATAATGAAAATATTCTTGGGAAAATATTTATATTCAAAGAGAAGCATGTAGGTCTGGGAACTGTTTATAGTGCAATTTTCAATGTATTGACTTTGGATAAATAAAATATTAAAAAATATAAATTACAGCCATCATTAATATGGTTTTCTTACCTATTTAAGTACGAAACTTTATTATTTATTAATTTGTATATCTCTTAAAGCTAATTCCCTTTTCCAATTCCCTCATGGAACTCGTAACTCCCAACCTAAATCAATAATTCAGCTATTCGTTTAAGCCACTGCACCCGCCGCTGCCCTTTCCCTTACACATTCCCCCTTTTCCGTTTAAAAGCATATTAGATAACTTGTTCCGAGGCATGAAAAATAAAGCAGAAAATTTCGATTTCATGGCGATAATCATGAATCGTGATTTATTTAGCGGAACAGTTTGTCAGTGCGGTGGCGTTGGCGTTGGCCCTAAGGCCGAGAGTCCATTTCAGTTGCGACTCCGGCTCAGGGGCGGAAAAGGGGTGGAAGTGGCCGTGGTTGTTGACTTGTGAGTGCTTTGCACCCGGGCACCCGGGCCCAGGGAACCCAGAAAACCCGGGACACGGACATGGACATAAACCAGGGTATGCACTGCGAAAAAGTTATATCATGTTTAATAGATAAATACATTAATTTAGCTTTGATTTGTTAGGAGCTAAATAATTATATTTTGTTAAACATATAAAAATACTTGTTTTTGGTTAAATAATTGTATGAATATTTGTTAAAGTCTTCTGGGGATTATATACTAAAATAGAGAAACATTTAATTAACTTTAAAATGTAAAAGGTACGAATTTCCGTGGCATAAAAATTTTTAAATAATAGTATATTATTTTCATTTCAAATTTCATTGAAAATAGTACTAAAATATTTATTCCCAGTGCACGGGAATATTCGCGCAACTATTTGTGAAATTCGGGTGGAACATAAAATTGCGTTATCTATGGTCTCATTATCGTCAACAGGCGGCGGCCGAGGATGCAGACAGGATACCAAACCCAATCCCAGTCCCAGGCACCCAGGCCCAATCCAAATCCGAGTCCCGTCCGGATGCAGTCAAGTTGAAAATTAATTTTGTCACAGTTGCGCATCGGCGGAAAGTGTCATTATGGATATCGCGATATATATTCCCACTCCCACTCCCACCACGCCCACTGCGTTGATTCCGTTGATGATGAGCCTGTCGTCCTTGTGTCTTTTTGTATTTCCGAACATTTCGTTACGAGTATTTTTGATCCTGTGCGAGGGTCGCTTTTGGTGTTGCCAATTGGCAAGGTTGGGCCTTTCCCCCTGCCTTTTTTTCCCATCCCGCAAATTGAAATAGTTAGTTGTGGCAGACGGCGAGTCGCGTGATTCCCTTATTTTTTATCACTCGATTTTTAAGCAATTCGATTTGCTGGCAATTTGTTTGGCATTAGCTTGAAAACTAGGCATTTTTTGGGGTAGGACTCCTGGAGGTATACGCCTACGTGGGAATTTGTAAATTAATTTAAATGAAAATTGAATTTTATTAGCTGTGACAATTGCGGCACGGTTTTTAGTTTAGGTTTGAATGTTATGAGCGTGGGAATTGTGAACTAATTTGTGGTATCTAAGTTGTTATTTTGTTTTCTTAAATTAGCATAAGTTAAAAGCAACTAGATTTAAATTTATAGAATTAATTGTGTTTTTTTAATAATTTCAGGGAACTAATAAGAATTAACTCAGACACTTGTATGTTAAAAATGTTTTCTTATCTTTTTTAACATGAAAATGAGCTAACTGACTTCCCCCACTTCCCCATTTCAGATTCCCTTTCTGAACCCACCTTTATGAACTCCCACAGCCGCTTAACCCCATTGAACTCACTCTTCCCCCCAAAGTCTTGGCCAAAAATCAAAGAGTTTTCCATCAACAAGTCGTCCGGAAAGGAAAATCCTCTCAGCATCGGCGGCTCGTGTGTGAGAGCTGGCTCACAGAGCTGGCAACTACTTTTCACTTTGCACTAATCGCATCTAATTTGACAGATTTACATAAGGATTAGGCCAAGGGGACAAAGAGCAAAGGGCCAAGAAAGCGAGGCAAGAGGTCGCTGGTGTCTGGGTTCTCCTCGACTTGCCGAGGTGATGGAATGGCCTAAGTACATATTGATGACTTGACACTGACTGACTGTCAAATGTCACTCGCTTAGAAGGATTAAGCCGGCCGAGAAGATATAGCGACGAAGGAGAGAGAGACAGACTTTTTATGGGCCTCAAGTGGGCGTTCAAGCCCGGCGAAATTCACACTTTTGTCACGGACAGTTGACCCTGGGTCGAGAACAGAATCGATTGTACCTACGATATACTGTATATAGCCCCACCGATCCGATACGAAGCGATGCGAGCGGATATTGATGACACAATGCAGCACATTAAGTCATTCAATTCGAAATGTTGCGCAGCTGTGACGATTTTTAGCACCAGACTCGGCGACTACCGGGCCGAAGGCAGCAAATCAACGACACATCAAGCGCGAAAAACAAGGGGTTGGGTAGGGTTAAGTCCGGTTGGGGGTACTGAGAGAAATGAGGGACTACAAAAAATATTTACTCAGTAATTTATAAACCTTATTTAGTTAAGAAGAAAATCGTTGAAGAATAGCTCACTTAAAGCTGAAATAAAATACTAAATGCCTGTTTTTTAATTGATATATATTTTTTTTCTAGTGAAGCTTTTTGTATTTTATTGGCAAATTTAAGTGATATTTTTCTGTCAGTGCTGTGTAGTCGGGGTTTCCGAGACAGACTCTATATTTTGGGGGCGCGGCGGCGACTTCATTACTCTGCGTCATTAGGCACTCAAATTGTTTGCCATCGTGTTTAACTCTTTCACAGAATACAGGGTATTTTTTAGGGGGATATATAAGGCTGATTCTTTTACAGAACTAAAAGGAGAACAGTCATAAGAAGAAGCCTTAAATATCACTTTAAATTTATTGAATAATATGTTAATAAATATCATTAAGATCATTGAAAGATATTTTATTCAGCTAGAAAAGTACATTGTTGCTGAAGGGGATCCTCTTATTAAATCCGAAAGCATTTTATTATATTTTTTTATATTCCAATTTGGGTATTTTCTAGTCTCAATCACTTTGACTTTTGTTCTTCCTACTTGTTTAACTCTTTCGATGAAATTGAAACGGTTGCGCTTCAATGCCAAACGGAAGTCGGCGTCAGCGTCTAAGGTGCGTCCATCACCTCGCCATTCTCTGAGTACAAAACCCCTCTGAAAATCCCCACCCCTGGCCATCTATGAAGTGACAAAAGGTCGCGCTTGGTCAGCGCCAGGTTCGGTGTCATTCAGTCAATCGATCGATCCATAGCATTATCGACCCGCTGCGAACTGTGCTAATATCGTCGAGTTAACTGCTGTGCAGTTGTTCGTAATTTGCTTTTAATTTTTATGACCGTTGCACCCTTTTTCCGCTGCTTGGTGGAAATTGAACTGGTATTGGTACACGGAAAATAAAATTAATCACAATTTCATTAAAAAACTAAGTGTTCTGAATTAAAAAAATTAACTTTGTAATGGTAAATTTAGCTGCTTAATTAATGCTCCAAAAGGGTTGTATATATTTCTTAATTTATAAATTTATATGAACTTTTCTTTAATATACTTAACCAAGAAACTTGTGAAATTAATATAATATTTATTTTAAATTATTTATTAAGTAAATTTTATTTTATATGCTTTTTTTTCGGTGCACAAAAACAGAAACTGTTAAAGCGTTGCCATCAACGCGCCGCGCTGTTTGTCGCTGCAAATTAAGAGCGCTAATGATCGAGTTTATAGCTGGCAATCGATAGAAGCTATATCCATAAAAGTGCCAAGTAACACATGCACTTCTGTTGTGTCAAAGGGTTCGAAGTTCGAACTCTCTATGGGTTTTGGCTTTGGCGTTAATGAGCTGTCCATCTGACATTTCCAAAGGTTTGTTTTTTGGGGGTTATATCAAAATGTAGTTACGTGTTCATTAAAGACCAGAGACATTTATTATGGTTATTTTTGTACACAGAATTTATGACTGTTTTCGGAACATATTTTCTTTATTTTATTTTATACAAAGAAACCTGAAAACCCGACCCAATTTCTTTTTACTCTTTTGAATAAAGTTGTTCACTCTATGTCATGTGGAAATCATATTAATATTGATTTTTATATGCCCCACTTTGGACACCTCAACAACAGTTTGCTAAATAGATAAACCAGGGTCCAGCCTGGATCCGATAGAAACCCGTTCCTTTCCAGCTTCTGGTTTAGTTTCTGTGTGTGGCAACCGGTTGGCATTCAAAGTTTCGATTAAATGGCATTGAAACTCTAGGAAGTTTTCAGCAGGCCCGAGGAGCCGGAGTCGCTGGAGGAGCACGATAGTCTAATTTGCAAGACACGTACCAAAAATTAACAGCAGACTGTGGCCACAAGAAGGGGGAGCTCTGTCTGCCATCATTTGCATTTTGTGCAAAGGAGCAGCTGACAACTTTATTTCGTGGCCATGCACCAAAATGGCCTCAAATTACAGGCCCCCAGAAGAAGAAGCTTCAAGTGGAGCCTGGCTTTGGCAATAGAATGGCAACTAGATTTTGGTCCAGAGGAGAGGAGCAGATGCCTTTGGTTTCAGTCCCAGAGTTAGCGCCCCATTTATCATATTTCCAGAGACTACGGCTGAATGACTATGTCATGAGGTTGGATTCCTTGACCATCTATCTTGGTCTCTATTGCTGGGAGATATGTTGGGTACCCTAGAAAGGGGTTAAGAGATTTTTTTAAGCATCTCAGACTGTAAATTTTAAATTTAAAACTTCTTTTTATTTGAATATTTATATATTAGGTTTCTTAAAAATGTATAAGCTATTTAGTTGTGAAGAAAAGCTACAACTAGGTTCAATATTTAACTTGAAATTCTATCTGTGAGGTTTAGTAAGACCTGAAATACATTCCATTCCATAAATACCCTTACTTTCGAGCACCTTTAACTTCGTTTTAGCCTTGTTAAGTGGCCTTCTTCACCCATTGTGGCTAACTGGCGCCCAAATCCAGTTCTGCGACGACGGCTCCTCGTTGAAATCATGTGCATTCGCTTGTCTGGGCCTTCACAAAGAATTTGTGTGTGGGGTCCCGAGAAGAGGAGTAAGGGGAATCTCCGCCAGAGCTCGTCTCCGTTTCAGGTCTCTGTGTCTGGAATCCAGCACACAATGGGTGGTGGAGCGCATTGTGAACGCCACTTAATTACACGGAAGTTTGCCCGAACTGAACCGAGTTGCAGTTGCAGTTGCCAAGCTGCCAAGTCGCGTCATCCGGCTCACTGGCCAAAGAGGGAGAAGGTGGAGTGAAAAAAGGGAACTACCGAGCCAGATTTAGGGCCTTCAGATCTGAGCCCAGTTCAAGGTTGGCTCAAAAGGTAAGACGATACGCCACGGTTACTCGCTGGGTGGTGATGCAAAAACTAATTGCAACAAGGTTGCACAGGCACTGGTGAAAATAAGTAAAGTTGGGAGAGCATTTTATAAGCAAATCAAAGAAATATCTTATTCCTTGCAATATCTTAGGTTAGATTATCAAAAGATCATGAATAACCTTCTTATTAAAATATATTAAAATCAAAATTAAGAAACTTTTGACCACTGATTCCTCTATTTATTTCATATAATTCAGTTTCAGGGTAATATTTTCCCCCAGTGATCTACACATTCACTCCCCAAGTGTCCCTAAAAAAAACACGCATATGGCGTGCCAAGTGCAACAAGCCCCAGTGGAGACTGCTGCCAATAAATCAGCAAATATTTCAGCAATAATTCAGAGCGAGAGGTGCTAGCTTGTTGACGATGGTATTCACGCCTTGAGCACGCGTCTCCCGGAGATCGGGATCGGGATCGGGATCAGGATCGGTATCGTAATTAATAAGAGAGCCGGAGAGCTAGGAAAGCGAACCAAAAACGAACGGCGATTAATCAGAATATCCAGCTGCGCGTTTGACATTGGCTTAAAATGTAATGATTTAGTTGCATATTCATAATTAACGTGCTGCCTGAATGACTCATGACTCATACTCATACCCAGACTCATACTCAGTCACGATCGCACCTCGGGGTAGACTCAGTCGTCGTCTCATTAACTCTCAACTATGTCGGCCTTTTGTCTTTTGCCAGGTTTTTCTTTGGGGTTTTTGCCTAATTGAAAGTCGGCTTTATTTGAAATGCATCTTCTCTCTTTTTTTTAGAGTAATTTTTTCTTCTTTTTTTTATATTTTATTTTGTTTTTAGGGTGGAGCCGAAAGTAGCTTGGAAGTTTGCCGAAATTGGCCTGCAGTGCACGAGGAGTAATTCCGGTGTTAATTTGTACACAAGATGCCCATCAATCATGGGACAGGGCAGGGCAGGGACCATCCGCGCACAAGTTTTGGGGGCGTTGGCGGCTAAACTTTGAAGGGAGCAGCCCCTAAAAAAAAAAACAGAGGCTACCCAATCGAGCTGGGAACGTGAGAAAAATGATTGAGTAAAAAAATGTGTGCAATAAGCTAGAAAATTGAGCAAGATGTTCAATAGAAGCTCGTAAAGCTATGTCCAGAAGTTTATATTTCATGAATTTTGAGGCTGCTATTGAAAAACCTCAAAAAATACAATTGAATTCTGCCTAAATAAAAGCTGTAATCTGCTCAACTTTTCCTCTAAATATTCTCTCACACCTTTTCCTTCTCAGAGCAGCTGCAACACAAAGCAGCACATCTTCAACTTACATGAATGAATCGCGTTCTCTATATAAAGACAGAGTCGAAATCAAGCCAAAATAATTAAACGCTTGTCAGACAAAGCAGAACAAGCTGGAGGAGCTACACAAATGTGTATATATATTCCTACAAATCCCCTTCTCTCCCTCTAAAGTCTGAGGCCCACACACACCGCTGAAACGAACCGAAAACCAAAAACAATTTGACACAATGCCGCGATAAATTTGCTCATCATTCACTCATTCAGACGGTAAGTCATTCACGATCGCACCTAAAAATACACAAAATAAAAGCAGCGGGCCTTCCTCCTCATCGGTCTTCCAATGGAAAACTTGCGGCAGCTAGCGAGGTGTCAATGGAAAACTCCCCGAGGAAAGCTAGTCGAGGCGACAATTTTCTGGCTTCCTCATGCCAATTTGTGGTGATCATTCATGTAACCGTAACAAGATCATTCCCCGATGTCTTCTCGTGGTGTGTGGTAAAGTGTCAACATTTACAATGTACAAATGTCAAAGATGACAGCGGACAGAATGCTGGGGGGAAAGGATAGAGGGGTCTTTGGATATGGGGCAGAAAAATAGCAGCAACTGTTGCAGTTCTTTGGGTAATTTTTGAAGGCACTAAGAAAGATATTTAGCTTCACACATTCGAGAATGATTAAATTAAAAAATTGTATAATAAAACACATAAAGAAAAATTATATGCTAGCTTTTTTGCATTTATTAAATGGAAAACCTCTTAGAAACCATTCCTTGAAAAGGCTTAAAATAATGTATTAAATATTTCAAATAGAAAGTCTTACAAAGGTGTAAGAATTTTAATGAAACACAAAATATATAATAAATATTTTCAATATTTCAATTACTATTATAACTCTTTAATTTTCTCTTAACATTTTCTTGGAGTGTCTTTCCCAGGTGATAGTTACATCAAGTTAACCTTTTAATTACGGGCCATATGCTGCACCCACTTGCCTCGACTCGACTCAACTCGACTCGATTTGATATTATTCTTATTTGTCTTGTCGTTGTTTTTTGCATTTCCATAAAAAATTACAGCTTGTTTCAGTTAATTGTTTCTGCCCCCCCTTTTTTCGAGTGAAACTTACTCTGGGGCATGTCAAACAACTGTCAGTTAGTTCGTCAGCAGCGTCTGACGATGGGAAAAGGAGAATACGAGAAATAAAAAATCAAGCGAGGAAAACAGAGGAGAAACAGCAGCAGACTTCTCCGATCGACGATCATGATCTTGGCATATGATTAATTTGCATTCGTTTTATTCTCCTTTGTGTCTGGCTTTGTTTAAACAATATATTGACTCATAAGTTTGTTGATTAATTCAATTCAATCAATAAATCACAAATCTGTTCCCCACAAAAAAGAGAAATTCCCAAAAAAAAAATGTATGTATACACAAAAAATTCAAATCGGAGACAGAGAGCTTCAACACCGCTGGCAGTGTTGAAATATTGACACCACAGGTGATTTTATATGGAAGTCAAGGGGACTGTGTGTACCTTAGATATAGGAACCTCTTTTCTGGGGATTTAAATCAGGGAAACAAGAATAATAATGAGTGATTTTGGGATGCGGGCTCAGGGGTCAACCGAGAACAGCGGAAGTTGCCTAATGAGGATAGTTAAGTCACTGTTTAGTGTGTGTTTAAGGGGTTAAGTGGTGTAAGGAGTATAGAGAATTTACGGATATAATTATATATACTATTTAATAGCATCTTGAGAATTTTTGCAAGCTTTCCACAGCAATTTCAAACCCAAAATTACTTGCACTTATTTGTTTCCCAAGAACTACTATAACTGTTTCCCCGAAAATCCAATTTACTGAGGGAACAAGACCACCAGCTGCTCGGTTTCCCTGATTTTCCCGGGAAAAACTGGAAAATCGGCAATGAATTTTTAAAGACTTGCCAAAGTCAGTCGCCTGTTTCACCCGATGGCAGGGCTAATTTTCTCGCGATTTTGCATTGAAATTTTGAATAATTCAAGTGGCGCAAATTGTCCATTGTCCACCTGGTGGCTTCCCTGACCTCCTCGGTAGCCCCCTCGCTCTGTCCCTGCCTCGGCCTCTGTCTGGTTATATAACGCACATGACAGTGTGACAAATTTCACATAAAACAATTGCCGCGGAGGCGGAGGCAGCAGCAGCAACAACTGTCGCTAAATAACAAACGACAGGCAGTCAACGAAAAAATATTTAATTGAATTAAATTGTTCGGCATGTCGGCCGCGGCTGTTACCAATCGCAATTGGCCAATTTGCCTGGCAAAGTAAGTAGAAATTGTTAGCCAGAGAGTCAAGTGCCCCCGAGCCGAAAATGCAAAAGAAATTCCCCGTTTTAGATGGATGATTTGGAGGCGGTTGTGGATGTGGAAATGGGAAGTGGAAAGTGACAGGCGAGTGTCGCTTTTATTGTTTACTTTCAATCACTTTTCGTCACGAATTCGTTGGATAGAAAGAGTAGCAGCATAAACAAGCAAACAAAGACCCCCCTCAAATGGTGTATTTCAATAGAAATGGGAGGGATTTCGATTGGGAGAAGAATAGAGCTGGGACTGGTCATTTGCATGGAGTCAGGGGCGTACCTTAACCTTAGGAGGTTTAAAAATACAAAAAAAGGGCAAAAAGAAGTGTCCAATAATAAACAGTGCCCATATTTTCTTTCATAGTTGTTGATATCTTTTAATCCTTTTATCGAAATTCTAATGATATCAGAAAATAGAGGTACGTATCAATCGCTGTTATATTAAATATATAATTCAGGCATCCATATAAAAGAAAAACTAATTTAAATTTATAAGAATTAAAATACTGCATAAACTATATTTTTTAATATGCAAACCCTCTAAAATCCCATTTAACCCCATCCCTGCCCAGTAGGCAAATCACGGACACATGGCTGACTGACTGCTTTGTGGACATTGTTGACAAATTGCACATAATGACATTAAATTGAAAATGATTGTGTGCAATTGTTTTTTTCCCATCTACCTATCTGCCTATCTCTTTTATTTTCGTTATAGCCATCTCCCTTTGGCCAGCACTGACCAGCCGCTAAATAAATACGAGACGAAGGCGTTTTGCGTTTACGTTTGACGCACAAATTAAAATTAATGGCGGGCATTGGTGCGTAAAACACGGCACAAAAAACGAAATCCAAGCCCAGCACGATACATCAAAAAGTCCACAACAACAGCACACACACACACCACACCCACAGAGAAATAAAGGGGAAAAAATTGAATTGAAAACAAAAAGACAAGACACGTGCGTCCTATAAACAGAAGCTGCACTTGAGATCTCTTGCCACCGGATGGATTTTTGATTTTGGATTTTGATTTCTTGGCTTGGCCCACGGCAAACGTATGCATGCCCCTGAATTTCCACTTACAGGGAAAATCATTTCACTTTGCCTAATGTGCAATTAGAAAACGCATTTTCATTAGTTTTATCGCTGGCATTTAGTTTCAGCTGCTCCTCTCGATAAGCTTTCAATGGGGCCCCCAAGTACGCGAGTATCTCAAAAATGCGCTTAATTTTTGCTTATCGGTTTTTGGTTTTCGGTTTCGTTAGGAAAATTAAGAGGAAACTTGGAGAGAAAAACAGATGACTAAAAGCATTTGGCGTCTGTAATGATGATGATTATGAGATGATGGCTGTCGGAAGACACTGAGAGGGTGGAAGCCATGTGCGTAAGTTACAAAATTATAAGGAAGTCTGACAGTAAAATCAGGAAAATACACCACAGATTAGTATATATTACAAGTAATTTAATAAATATACTCTGAGCTATTTGGTGGAATATTGGCATGATTTATTTCATAGCTAAAATATTCTAAAATTAACTTAGAATTTAAATAAAGTGCCAAATATTTTGTTTGGGTTCTAAAAGGATATTTTGGGATTTTACCAGTTTCGAATAATATTAACTATTAACCGACAGACCTGCTGAAGTTAATTAAGGCTCAACTATTGTGTTAATATATTACCAATCTTGTTTCTGGCTATATATAGTATTTAATTATATTAATAATACCTCCAGTTCTATTTATTTCACGATCACTCTCCAACTTGCATTTTTTCTGTAAAATGAAACCCAATTTCATAACTCCTAGCCTGCTTACTCAACTCGGACACTCTCACGAACAATTTCTATGCACTCAATCATAGATCAATCGCACCAGCAGCCGTTTTTTATTCGCGTTTTTAGCATATAATTTCCACATTTACTTAATTACAGGCATCTGCTGCCTCCAATCGCTGGCAGTATGCCATTTTCATTTCAATTTCCCGCCGAGAGTTCATTGTCTTCTCAGGCTCAGCGGCTACTCTCACTTTGGCAATAACATATATATATTCCAGTACGAAGTCGGTGTCGGAGTCAAAGTCGAACAGCTTTCGCCAAAGTAGTTGGCAAATTAGCAACAGCCACAATCACAATCGGACGGCAGAAAGTTTCGTTATTTATTTGCGGCCATAACACCGATGTCCGCTCAATCATGTGATCGTGTGAAATGATTTCGATCATTGGCCATCTATCACTGCTTCGTTTCGTTTCGTTTTGTTTCGTTTCTATAATGAAACCCAACGGCTGCCAACGTTTAATTAACTTGATAAATCGTTTGTGAATTTCTTAATTATTACGTGGCCCCTAAGTACGTTAATAATTTAAACATTTCTGCCTTGCCATTCACCTTAGCTTTTCATATTCATATTCATATTAATATTCACATTTTATTAATCTCTCGCGAAGTATAATTAATTTAATATGCGACGACATACGAAATCGTGGTTCGAATTAGTCGCCAATGTCGCTAATTGTTTATGAGGTGCACACCAGAGCAAGGCAATTATATGCATATATATATGTATCTATGGATATATCCAGTATACGCTATTGAGAAACTGTTAACAAGTTAATTAGATAATTGAACAAAAAAAAATACAGCAAAAAAGCCAACCGATTTGCGATGTTAGCCGAGAGAGAGAGAGACTAGGAAATTGCCGCCGTAATTGGCCATTCCAGTAATTAGTGTGTTTAGCCTAGTCAGGCAGCTAGTTCTAACTGCTAAGCGCTGCTAAATACACAGTTCAAGATGTTTTGATTAATCGCAGCTGGTTTACTGTTACTCTTAGATAATATATAGATATTATCAAGCAAAGAAATTACTCAAAAACATGCATGGCAGGGCCAGTAAATAAAATAAAAATCAACTGCAAACCCTTTTCAAACTTCTGCTGGCAGCTACTTTAAGTTTTGCCACAATTGCAGCTGCCAAAAAGTTCGACGAGCACGAGGAAGGATGCCAGAGTGAGTAATTAATTAAAAGCCAGCTTTTGCTAAGGAAGAGCTCCTCTCGAGCGAGTTGCCGAGCCAAACTGCCTTACTAAGCGCCTTGTGATCCTTTCTTAATTGAAAAATGTCGTCACACAAAACGAAGGCGAATGGCAATGGAAAGCAGCAGCATTCAGCAAGGAAAATCCCTGTTAATCCGGCACTGAAATTGGAAAAACCTTGGCTAGGAGACAAGACAAAGGAAACGTGGCTCGTAAAACTCTCCCTCTTGAGCCTCGGGAGACATAAAATTGGACAAATTATGTAATAAATGCAACATAAATTTTGGCTTTGCTCCGCTAATTGGAAAGCAATGCAGCAATATTCCCGAATAGAACCATTTACGGATGCTAAGCGGAGCTCAGAGCCTGTATTAGCATTTCCATTCTGATTCTAATGAGAGTGCCACAGGGCAGGGCGGGGCACACAATCAAAAGTGTCACAATATTACACTTTCACAGACAAACGCGCAGCGGGAAAACAAATCGTTCGGACCCTGGGATGACTCACAACAACACCCAGTCCGGGTCCAGACTCTGTGTCTATAAAGTATCCGCGTTCGGATCTCTCATTCATAAATCGCCCCCAGCGTTATCGTATCGCTCCGAAATCGTTTGGGGCTCAAACACACACAAAAGAGGTCGTCACACCTTTTGGAAATCAATATCCGGACAATGGCCATACAACTTCTCCCGGTCTCTGGTCTCCAGTCTCCGGGCTTGGTACCATAAAATTTCTTTTCAGCAGTTTCAGCTGACACTTTTTATGACCGAAAAGTTTTCGTGAAAAGTTGGAAACTGGCCGCGACAAATGAGACCGCCCGAGTTGGACCGCCGTCGTCGCATTGTCTAAGCCAGATGCTGGTCATCTGTTCCGAGTCCCCAAAAAAATAAGAATAAAGCTCTAAGAGAACAGAGAATAGTGCTGACAACTTTTGGTTAGAAAATGTCATCAAAAACTAAAGTAAAATCTAGTGAAAATAAACTAAAATTAAAGCTAGTATAGCTAAGAAGAAATAAGCTATATTCTTAAAAAAAAGTAATATAAAATAGTTATAAAAAAAACCTATAAAATATTTGTAGGTAAAGTTCTTCATTCTGAAAATTTTAAGGTATTTATTCCGTAATCTTATGACACTTATATTATCATTTTAAACATAAAAAATAAGATTTAAAATAGAAATTCAGGAAGCCCATATAGTTTCTACAGTTAAAGGTCTCTTCTTAATTCTTAAACTTAAAACTGTTTATAAATACAACTAGTTATTTAAACAAACATCCAAAATAGCTAAAAACCCTTCCAAAAAGACCCTCTAAAAAACCCAGTACCATTGAGAAATCCGCCAAGTAAGCACCACTCTCCATAGTAACCAAAAGATTTACCATTTATGTCCAACTCATTTGCATGAAAATTTGTTGAAAAGACATTTAAACGAATATCGAAATATCAAAATATCGAATGCCTATGCCATTGGCAAGTGGGGAAACGGTAATTTGTTGACCAGTTTAAATGTGTTATTAGCACCGTTTATATGCAAGTTACGCCCCTAAAAAAATCGGGCCAAGCACTGATGGATATCTTAGCTGGATATCATCTTGGCTGGATATCAATTCTATACACATCCGTAGATGGAACTGCCCTAATTTATGTATCTGGATGTGGGCATTCAACGGCAGTGTTATGTCTATATCGGTGTCTGTTTAAACTGCAATAAGCGTGTAACTAAGACTGATCTATGAGCGGGCTTATGTTGGGGATTTACTTGAATATTGATGGGATTTCAGCTTTTTTGTCATCTGAACCGGACTGAGCTCTAGATAAGCGGGGGCTTTACCCTTTTGTCTGGCCATTTTCATTCCAAAATTGAGCAGTCTTGGAAATAAATATTCAGCGATAAGTGGTGAGCTCTGGAAATTGGAGACAAGTCTTGGTTAAGAGAGAAATTACCCAAATTTAAGTGTGATCTTGTGATTAAAATGTGTAATATTATAGTAGAAAGGAATGTTCTCATATCTTTCAAGAAGAAAGTGCTATAAGTTGATATAATGTGGTCTTAAAATTGTCTTCTTCATGGCGTTATAATCTCTCCCTCCTCTAAACCAACCCATAAAACCCCTTGACAAACAAGGCAACCCCACCGAGCTTGTCACGCTTTTCAAATGCCTCAACCTCCAGCGAAGAAAAAAAGAACGAGACGGGCAAGATCGCGATCTCCAGCCAATTGTCAGTAGACAAATGCAGCTGGGACCATCGTTCACATGCAAATGGTTGCAACTTGGGGCTAGACGGGCAGAAAAATAAGCCAACCAAACCCACAAAACCCAGAGACCAAACCCAGAAAGTCACCGTCACAGTCACAGTCACCGAGTCCCAGTGAAGCCTCGTAAATTTGCAGCTTATTGGCAATAACTGCAAGTGGCTTGTTAACAATTTAACACGTCTTAATCGTTAAATTTGTGGATGCGCAAAAAATACTACGACTCGGAGAGTCCGTCTGCGACTTCGAGTCTGAGTCCGAGTCCGAGTCTGAGTCCCAGTCCGAGTCCCAGTCCCAGAGCCTGAAAGGTGAGTGTTGCGAATGCCTGCTAAATGCCAAACGCATGACACTTTTGTAGGTGTGAATGCCAAACGGGTGGCTGGTGGAGACAGTTCTGAAGGTTGGAGGAGGAGGTAGACTCCCGGCTTAATGGCAAACCGGTTGCCGCCGATTCGGTTCCACTTCGATCTGTTTTAATAATGATATTTTCAGGCTCAGAGGCGGATCTCCAACAGACACCGAGCCGGGTAACCGTCCGTCCCCCCCAAGTCAGAGGTAAACAAAAGACTTAAGTCATAAACTTTATGACATTTTGCAAAGATCTCGCCAAGAATGTCATCAATGAAACAAATCGATTTGTTTACATGCCAACGTCTCCGGTGGAGCTGAGTGCACTGAGGGAAAATAGCAGTCATTTTAAGTGAGTAAAAAACTTGTTTAAATTATTTAGAAATT
>JAEIIH010019371.1:0-19064 GCA_018904745.1 Drosophila orosa | reverse complement strand
TCATTTAATAATAAATTGTAGGAAATATGCAATTTTAAATTATTCTGCTTAATAAACTTACCTTTAAAAAAATCCTGAAATTTACAAGGACCATTACGAAATATATTTGTTTTATTTATTATTTAATTCACAGATATTATTGCGAACTCGCCTGTATCTCTATAGAGAAGACCTGATGGAAGTCCCCAAGTTTGTTATGACAACTGAGAGACATTTGAATCGCGGGCACTGGGAGGAGGCAACGCTGGCAGGGCATTAGTCGAATGGATCCCCCAGGATTAGCCAATGAGAGTGGATTTCCCCGACCCGACCCGACCCAGCCAAGAGCATGCCGCTTTTCCCCGTCTTCTTAGTCTTCCGTCTGCTGACAGCTCGTGGCCTAGGGAATTTCCGCGCTGAGAAAACTTTTGCGTAATTAGGAGTATAATTTGCGAGGCAAGGCAGCGGCTTTTTGCCGCTGACAACTTGATTACGTTTCAACAACATTGTAAAAGTTAATTGCCAGCGCAGCCTTAAAGCCTGATGAGCATTTATCACCCTCTTCGCCGCGAAGGCGACACACTCCTCGCGTGTTATGCAAAAACCAGGCGAACCGCGTAGGACACGAAAAAAGTGAGGCATTCATTAGGCCCGACACGGCGGCCCTCGTTGTTGGTGGTGCGAGGAAGCGAGCGTCTTGTTACCACATTTTTCAATTATAGCACATTTCCCCTTTGGCCGACTGGCCGCGGCCACTCACGTGTGAGGGAAGGTCCCCCTACCTGATGAAGAGTTATTGCATTTTAATTTGCCAGCCGCTGCGAAATGTGCCAAAAACAAACCACATTGTTCGTTGCAATGCGCAGGTGGTTCGGCGGCAATCTCTTAGCCGCATTTCTTATCGCGGCTCTGCGAGAAAGTACAAAGCGACGAATTCCTGGCCTAATGAAGCCAGCGGTTCAGAGGTCACAGCCGATGGAGCTAATTAGCTGCCGCTTCATTAAAATAAGTGCCCAACTAAAAGTATACAATAGCGACTGATGGACACTGGGAGAAAATTAATTTAATTAATCTGCTTTCGTATTTTATATATTTTTGCAGCTTGAACCGATAATGAATAAAATGCCTTTTTATTATACATTCTTTGATCCAAAGTATGTGAGTTTGTTATACAAAAAAAGTAATACATATTAGATTTATATATATTCTAGATAATCTTTAATTTTATTTCTTTCTGTGCACCGCAGATGAACTGGCCGGAAAGGTCATTTAGTGTGGCCAACAAAAATGTATTGTTAAAAGCCGCTAATGAATTATTTACTGCCCATTTGGCCGTCCTCTATGCTGAGGTCCTGACAGGTCGGTGAAAAAATGGCGGGGGTACAGGGAGTCCACGCATAACTCAACCAGTTCACACCCTTAATTAACTGCCCTTATGTCGGTGAGTGTGCGTGCTGCTGGCCAAGACGACTTTTGGCCGAAAGTTGCGTGTGGCTCTGCGGCGGAAGGAATTACCTAAACGGAGTTATGTTTATTAAGCATTTAAAAAATAAGCGTGACTCTCCGCGGGACTGGGCTCAGGATAGGAGCCGAGAAATATCAGCACATTTCAATTATTAATTCGCTGGATTCCCAACGCAAATCAGTCGCAAAGTGAACGATTGTATTCACTCGCATCCATCAATCAAGTGCATATGAATAACATTTTTAATCACTCCGGATTACGCAGAAGAGCGCACATGATGAATTGCTTATAACGGCCAGGGGATATCATCATCCGCGTAGGGCGTAGGAGCAGGGGTTCGTAGTACCATATATGGGTATCTGTTGTGGGAGTACAAGCGCATTCACTTGACAATCACTTTTGTTTTATTGCGATTTGCCAGCCCAGACACCAACAACAACGGCGGGACGAACTGAGCCATTTCCACTTGGGATAACTTGTGAGCAATTGCAATTGCTGCTGAAGCTAAGGCTATAGCTGCGCACAGATGTGGTCAAGGAAATAGTATTACATATTTTTGAACCAGAATACTAAGAACATTTCGGTTATAATTTTATTCATTTTCTACAAGGAACTGTATTTTTTTTAAATTAGTAGCAAACAAGGTACTTTGCTTGATCGTTGTATTACATCAGAATGTATACGCATATTGTATAACATTCACGATCTTCTAAGAATTGCATACTTTAATCCTGGTGTAAGGACACTCGTTGCTATAAGCCTAACCCTTGCTGTATATTTTCTGCCATAGAGCCCGAAGACAATGAGCTGTGCCAACCAAATTGTTGTGGTGCAAAAATGCGGGCATATGTGCCAGGCAGAGGCAATCGACGCCAGGATGTCAGAAAGGAGCAACTGCAATTGCAGCAGCAACAACAGAACGATTTACCAAGAAAATGAAAATTTATTGTCAGTAAATGAAAGAAAGCTTTCCTCAGTCCTCGCTTCAGTTGAGTTCAGTTGGTAGTGTTAGTTAGCAATCAAGGTGCTGCTTTGTCGGCCAAAGGGAACTATTCGCATTGCGGCTGTCTTACTGGGAAGCCAAGCAAAGAGTGCAACAATTGCAGTTGTCATCTCCCCATTGCCATTGTCCTTCGGATCGGCTTCGCTAGAAGCCTCAAAAGGGTTACCAACCAAACTCCACTTAAAACAAAGAAAAGAAATCGGATTATGCTAGGTTCATAGTTACCCTTAAGAAGAATATGTTTATGGCTGAATTAGTACTTAACTTGGTGGGGACAGTATTCGGCTCAAGGAACCATCCGTGGACTGCCCTAGTAAATAATGTTAAAATAGTTTCTGAACAGTTTTAATATTATATTTTAAACCTTTTAATAATACTTGCTGAGAGACAAACATTGGAAAATGTGTCAATAATTTTAAATAAACTTATAATGACGTAAATTCAAATACATGTATAGATTTATTTTAAAACACAATACAAATGGAAATATATTTTTCAAGCTCAAGTTTTTCACTCATAAAACTAAAAGATTAAGCTCTAAAATTATTTGCCGTGCAGAACTGATTTCGCATATGGCTTGGCCCCGGTTTTCCTTGGCTAATGGAGATGTTGGCCAGAAATGATAATGGCCAAAACATTTAATGCACGTTATTGCCAAACCAAAAAAGCAATTTGACGCAACGCGCTGCGAGGATTTGGCCAGGCCTTTGTAGCTGGCTAATGCAGTGAAATATTTATTGAAATTGTGTGCTCCCCGGGGGCCAATGCGGCCTTGTCTGCTATTAGGCGGGGATTGGGAACGAGGGGTGGTTGCCGAATGGCCTTTCCCCGAAAGCTTGGGGTGGGGCGGGGGAATCGGATTCTGTGATGGGGGTTATCTTGGCCGGGAAACTGAGGCTGGGACTTGAGGGAGTCGCTATTTACGAGTCTCTGCTTGGCACTTTCAGCATTATTGCTGGGCCAAATGTTTTCGTCCGATGCATAAATATCCCAGATCCCAGGATCCGAGGAGGGAGAGTAAGGCACAAAGTTTTCGCACGCCACTCACACTTCCTTATAAATTACGCACTAATGTAGTGCAATTAACCACTGTGAGAGCGGGCCAAAAAAGGCCGCGATTATTCACCTGAAAGAGTCCGCGAACTCTTAAACTCACGAGCTCTCGAACACTCGAACACTCGAGCTCTGAAACCCTTGAACTCTCTCACGGTGTATGCACTTGGAGAAATATATAGTAATTGTAGGATAATCAAAATAATTATGGCAATTATTTATTAAATAAAAACTATACAAATATTCTAACTAATAAAAGTTCAGCTGTATATATATTATTCCTTTTCCAATATGAATGAGAAGTACTTTAGTTTGTTTTCCATATTTTATACATTTCCAGAGTGTGTGCTTATCATGTGAGTCTCAGAGTCCCATAGTTTTCACTGCACTTTTTAATTCAAGTGTACTTGAACTGGAGTGGCACTTGAACTGGCGAAAAGCATATTTACCCTCCTGTTGCAGCCAAATCTGGGTAAATATTTGTGGCAATTATGCAAGCGGAAGTCGATACGGATACGGATACTTGTGGCTATATATGTATTCCCTCCCCGGTTCTCTCCGCTTTTCCCAGCCCGACACGTGCCGCAAATGCATGGCAACATAATTATCGCACGCTCGTGGGCGCGTGTTTGGAAAACATGGTTTCGGGGCGGGCGTTTTCCACTTGAGTTTTTCCGCTCCGCAGCAACAGCTACATTGTGCACTCTCGGCAGCCCTACAAATTGCGGATTGTTTCTATATAATAAGTGGGCGTGTCGGTGAAGCCTGATGACAGCAAGCAACAACATCGATAATGGCCACGCGTCTGGGGCGTCAAAAAGCCGCTGATTATATAGCAGACCTGCCTGGCTCCTAATGGTTACGTTGTCCTGGCTCTGCTGTTGTCCCTCATCGGGTTTTAAGCTCTTAATGGCCACTTGATGGTTAAGGTAACCCACTTATCGTAGGACTTGTCTTCCGCCACAGCGCATCCTTTTATGGATTTTTAGGGTGCAGTAAGATACATACATATATCGAGGACAGGCAGTCCGATTAGATTAGCACACTCCGAGTAATGAGTGGCCACTCGAGCAGTGAGGGGTTTCCAGGAGCGAATATCGTTGGTATGGAGAGTCCGGATCGGTTTCTAAAAATGCTCGTTAATTAAAATTGATGCGAAACTAAAACACGTCAAGCCAAAATTGTAATCGAAACCCGCAGAAAAAAACAAGGCGAGAGAATGACATGCGGAAAATTCCATTAAAATTGCATGTCAGAAGGCTGGTATATAGGGACATTGCTGTTGCACTGAAAAATGACAGTAAGGAAATTATTAAATACAACAAATGGTCTACGTTGTAATTAAAAACAATTATAAAATAATAATGTTAGTGGCTTGGTTTCCAATTAAACAAAATTGTAAGTCATTTCATCAATTTGATCTATCTGAAAAATAAACCTTTCGACGTTCAAGCTTATTCTCAAATTAATTTTAAGCAAAAAAAAAAATAATTATCATAATAAATAAACTTATTTATTTTTCATATACAAAATACATATTTATAATATATCACTTCGATTCCATAATTGTGTTATTTGGAGATTGTTTTATTGTTATTTTACGAATCTGCAGACTATGTTTCCTCAAAGTCTCTTGACTTTATTTCACACAACATATGTAAATATTTTTGTATTAAACCTTAACTTTAATAAAGATTAAACATTTTTTTCTTTGTGTATCCCTTATCTGGAATCGAACTGCTGGCATAGAAATTGCTAAAAGCCGTGCGATGCAAATTATTATTGGTTCGTCAAGCATACAAAAAATATTTCAAATTTGAGAACGTCCAACCAGATATCTCCGTGGAACTACCACCGGGTTGGAGGTTGGGGGTTAGGGGTTAGGGGTTTTGCGGGGAAAACGAGATAAAAAATACTATGGAAAAAATGTTTTTTATCTGGCTAGGCATGTCAACGAACCGGCAGCAGCCAAATGAATATGGAATGCCCTGAATGAGTGGCAGATTTCCTAAATAATTTGTGGGCGCACTCGGATGGCTTGATGCTGGAGACTGGAGACTGGAGGCTGGAGGCTGGAGGCGGGAGGGGATGCCGTACCTGGAGCTGCTTTATCATCTTGTAACGTGTATCCATTTCGAGTCTATCAAAAAAACATTCACCTGGCGTCTGTCCCCAGGATCCACACAGCCACACCCTTCGCCTCATGAACCGGCGCTACATAAATCAAATACATTTCCCGAGCACCGGTTTTGGCCAATTCTTTTACCATGGCCGCCGGTACGTATTACGGCATTTGTTGGCCGTTCTTTTTTTCACCTCGTCGGCTCACCCTGCTCTCTGATTTCCCCATTTTTACGTCTGTTTTTTTTTTTGTGGGCCAAGCTGTCAGCGAAAATGCTGAAAAATGGCAAAATGCCATTGATGGAAAGTAAGCTGCTTGCCCGCAGAGCCAGAGCCAGAGCTAATGCCTCCTCTTCTGACCGAAAAAAGCTACGAACATGAATCCCAACCATGACGCATTGCAGTGCGCATCCGAAATCTAAGCAAGGCCGCTGGAAAAAAGTACAAATTAGACGCGAGCTCCGGCTGGAAAAAAGGAGGGAGCATTAACCAACTGGTCGGAGCGTGTCGCCTCACAATGTGCCAAAGTGAAAAGCTGTGTTACCATTTTTTCCCCGTCCGCCATCTTCTCTGGGTGCCTTTTGCTGATTAATTGAGGAATGTGCCTCGCAGCCAGCTGACAGTCACGGGAACCCATTGAAATTAGTCTGTAAAATTGGAGACCCGCAACTACCTGCGAGCTATATGCTAATTAAAACTAATATACGGGGCGTATGCGTAACATCTCTGAGAGAGCATGAACATGATAAGACTTGGCAACATTGAATAGAGTATATTCTATAGATTTTACATTCTGTCTGAACAAATATAATAAGAATCCTTAGATATCTATTCAGATGATTAGTAAAATAAAACAAGTGAATCTAGCTATTAGTTTAGGGGCGATTATTTGTTTCCCTCTGAACACGCTGTAACATTACAAATGAGTTTTATTAGGTAATAGTAATTATAGATATACCCATAGTTAGGGCACAAATAACAAGCATAAAACAATTGACTTAGCCGCAGTCATATCGGGGCTCTGGGAAAATGAATTACCAAAGCGCAGGGCAAGAAAATGACAACAAAAGTCGGGCCAAAGGCAACGGGGCTGTTCCTTTCCTGCTTTTCCATTTTTTCGTCCTGTGCTTGCTCCTTTTTTATGCTCGGTACCCGGCTTTTTGCAGGACTTGTTGTGTGGCATTATGCGGCAACTGCATTGTTTATAGAGTCAGCCTCCGGGCTGTACCTGCCCGACAACTTTGTGCATTTTTTAATGGATTTCAGGGCAAACAAAAAGCCAGAACATGGCGCATTGAAGTGAAGAATTCGCACTCGCGGTCTTAAACGCATGCGGAGTCTGCATGGGGGGTTGTGTCCTGGAGTCGGGGATGGGTGCTGTCAAGGCTGTTATTTGTTGGGCGAAATGTTGTTAGCAGGCAGGACTTCCGCCCCAACATCACCGCCTGTTGTCAATTTGGCCAAAGTGGTTTTTCAGTTGCTTTAGCGTGAAAAAAGGCGAACAATTCAGGACGGCGCGGTTGGTAGGAAGAGTTAGGAAAGGATGTCTCCGTGCAGATCCTTTGGCAAATTGCACTTGTGCGGCGTTTTAATCACTTAGGCCAGAACGCCTACATTGGCCCTATCTAGGCGTCTCATTCTATTTACTTAATGACAGCGAAAAGTGGCAGTCGGCGACGCCTTGAGCATCCCACACGCCTCAGCGCCAAACAGCAAGTGCTCCGTGCATTTGTCATCTCAGTCTCTTACACTCTTGATGGTATCTCGCACTATCACACAGGTCACACAGGAAGAAACTTATATTGAGTAGAGAAAGGTGTTTTTTACGGTATTTAATAAGAATTTGTTTTTGCCAAACTATCAGAACCCCTATTACTATAAACGCTTATTTTCATTGCCATGAAACATGTTTCTTAGTACATTTTAAATGAATTTCTTATTGTTCATGCCAGATTACCCATTGTCCATTTTTCGTTCGATCCGGATTGTTACTTCTGCCTAATTTCGTACATAAATAAGACATACATTTTATAATTAATTAAACTAATTATTATATTTTTATTAAGAATTTTGTTTATTTGATTATTTCAGTTTATTTCTCTGACATGTAAATGTCTTCATTTTAAGGATAACTCATATCACAAGTCATAAACCTTAAACGAGAGAAAATATGAATATAAGCTTAATTGAGTCCATTGTAATATAGAATATTTAAAATCTCAAGTATTTTCCTTGCATTTTTCAATATATTGGCATTCCCTGTTTTCGCTGTGCACATCCTTCGTCCTTGCTCCCATTGAAGGTAGTTTCATTAGTCTAAAACGCCCGGTGCGTGCGAGTGTGTGTGTTCGCCAAGCTTTTGTTTAACGGATTTTTGCCTTTTCACAAAAATTTGCATTTGCCAGCGCCATTGAAGCGCGAACAATTGAACGGCTCAGGTCCTGAAAAAAAGGAAAAAGAAGGAAATGTCCTGGCCCAGCTGTTCTCTTTTGCTCTCGTGCCATTGTCCCTTTGTTTAAGCCGTGCGCCAAAAGGCGCGCAAATATCTTTTGATTTCTTTGCCCATTCTTTTGCCCCGAAAAAAAGACGCACACTTTTGATAGCTTTCGTTTATGAATATGCCGGGCGGGGGCGAGTGGGCGTGGCGCTGCCTGTCATCAATCAAAAAGTGCGCAAAATCAAAATGTCACTGGCATGGGGGGATGGCCTCCCGGCGCGGCAGCCAAATCAAATCCTTTGACTGCCTTTGTATTCTGATCCTGGAAGGGGGTAAATCCAAGGATTTCAGTCCCAAGAACCTTGAGCGAGGCAGGTGGGAATGATCGATTTGCTATATCTGGGTTTACAAGGTTCTTTATAGTATAAAGTATGGAAGATATCTTTATTTAAATATAAAGACATTATTTACAAATTCAAATTAAATGACACAAAAACATATTTAGATATGCTTTAGCTTTATAAGTAAACCTTCCCTGTTATTTATTATTTTAATAATTATTACTGTACTGATATTTTAGCCTTTATATACCCGAAGTTAATATGTTCCCTGTCTTGATAAATTCCTGTCCTTTTGAACCTTATTACGACTGCTATCGATAAGCACCTAATTAGTAAAATTCCATTTAATGACGACCTGGTTGGCCAGGAAAGCATCGAACTTCTGGCTATTAATCATTCAAAGACACTCAATGGACATATACAAGTTAATTACTTTCCAATTTCGAGTGGAGAATCAGACAGGAGACCAAATGAATTGAAAGCAACCCACCCACCCGGTTTACCCAGGATAAGCAGGAGCAGTGGCAGTGCACTTTAAAATTAGATACATATTGAGGGGGTTGAGGAGGAGCCGGGAGACATTGGCAACCGCAGGAATTATATAAACCTTACACGTCACAGCGTCATAAGTCAGCCTGCGGATGTGGCAGCATATGTCGCTAACTGCCGATTGGGGTGGCGCATCCAGCCATCCCCTCGAGCTCCGATTCCAACCCAACCGGCGCACCCAATCTCTCCAACCACCAACAGACCGCCCACGCAATCAAATAATTCTGAATCATTAGGTTTTTTACGAAGGGGTGGCTGCCGGGCCCTATTGAGACATTTAGCTCAACTGGATGTTCATTATAATCCACTCGGAGCTTTCTTGTCTGCTACACAGCCAGAAAACTTAATTAAATGATGTGATTTTAAACAGTATAATATCATTAACAAACTTCTTTAATTATGATTTAATGGTTACATCTTCTAAACATTAATTTAATACGAGCAAAGCAGGACTTTATTATTAAAAAAATGAGAACTTAAGGGTTAACTTTTTAAGGGTTACCTGTCTTACAAAGTATTTGAAATAAATAGTAGTAAACTGCTAACTTACATTGTAAAATTTAATAAGTGGAGAAAATCACAGTGCGATTGCATTGTCCTTGCCTTGTTTTTCCTGTGTAATAGCCCCGTCGCTGGCCACTGCATATGGGACGTAAGTAAGTCGAGTTTTCCCCAAGGCCACCTGCCCCTCACTCGCCCGCTGCTCTATTATTAAATGCACTTTTAATCTTGGGCTCCCCTCACCTCTCGCCTCTCCCTCCCCGCCCGGCTGATGTTCGCTTTCAATGATTTTTCCATTTTGCACCCTCAAATGGCGAACGATTATCACCCTTAAATGGTACTTTACACACACAAAGAATGCCAGGCATTGAATAGAATTGAACCGGTACCCGCCGCCCCATCCCCCTAGGAATCCTGGAATCAAGAATCAGTTGAGCTGCTTGCCAGGACTTGCCAGGAGAGATTGGTCCTGCACTAGAAACAAAGTAAGCAAGGGGAACGGGCCCTGGGTGAGTGTTCAAGGGTATGAGTGTGCTTTTATAGTCCTGCTGATATCACATGAAAACATTGGTTTGGGACTGCAAGTCGAGTGTGTATATCCCTGGGATTAGTATGCGATGTTTGTTTAACTTTTCGTCGTGATTTCCCATACCAACTATCCGGCGATCCGGCGAGAGCGGCGAAAAGCTGGTCAGGCAATAAGCGAGGAATTAGGAAAATGAGTACGGGAAATGGCTTATTGTAATGAAAATTTAGAGCCCTTCCTAGATTGCAGCTATATTTACACTGAGGGAAGAACCAAGTGATTTTCTATAAATTTATTTCTAAAAACTCTATGAAATTAACTATCATAACAGCTTATTGGCAGCTAAAGTAGCTAAGGTAGCATTTAACTTAAAAATCTTAAACAAAACTTGCTATATTTCTTAGAATGTATCTTCAATGGGTGCTTGAAACTTTCGAGCTCTTTGCAATTAGCCCCCAATTAGCTAGTTAGTCCAGCCAAACAATTGGGAGTCTCTTTTAATGGCTGCCTTTTGGCTGCCCTTCTAATAGCCTGTCATCTTGCATTTGTCCTGATATGACAAAGTTCTGTGATGCCATTAAATGGCAAATTACTCAGTCGTTGTCTGGTGTCGATTAAATGAACTCAACCCAATCGGGCAACCCCAAAAAGGAAGCGGCGGCGACTTTCCCTTCGGCACCGGTCCAGGTCCTGCTCCTGGTCCTGGTCCTGGCCCTTCCTCCGTAAATCAGAAACTCACGACTTACTCACACACACATCGCATCCCTGCCGAGCAGCAGGCACAATTACACGCCGCAGACCCTAAACAAGTTGGCATATATAAAAATCCTGCCTGATGGCCGTACATAGATGGATGGCTCGGAATGGCATTGGGTGGGGTGGAGGAAAAGCACTCCCTGCTGTCGTATGGATACAGTGGGGTACGGGGCTCTTAAAGAGCACATAATTGGTCTGTAATCTATTTTTGACAGATTGAATTTCGCTTTTATCTTGATTTTGTTTTGACTGACTCGGTTGCTGTTGTTCCTGCTGGCGCTGCTGCTTTTTCCGTACTCCTAATTGGGTTGTATACCAACCACCCCACCACCCCACCACCCCAGACGAACCCAGCCCAGTTGATTCCACTCCATTCCGAGCCATTTGCAGGTGGAGGGTGGCAAGGTTGTTGTTGCCGCTGGCTTTGACGTGAAGATTCGCTAAATGGTTGCCGGCTTCTGTCCATAGTTTAATATGATAAGTGGGTTGCTTGTCTTGGGCTCGAGTATTCGGTGCGGCGCTTGGGGAATTGGTTTGGTTTTGGTTTTGAGTTCTCGTCTCTGGCTTCGGAGTCCTTTTCGGGTTCGAGGGGTCGTGTTCGGGCTGTGATTTGGTTTCTGAGTTCGAGTCCGATTGGTTAAATGCCAATTTGGGCGCTGGAAAATTGGTAATTTAAAACCGCAAAGATTCCACCGGTCAGATAAGGAGTCGAGCCAAGTCGAACCACGTCGAGTGTTGGCATCCGTCCGGAATTATTCATGACACAGTTCAAGTGTTTTGCATTTCTGGTAATAAATTACAATGAATTGCCAGCGCCTCCAGGGACTTGCTCGAGAACTTTTTATAATTTGACTGTCAGCACAAGGCTGCCGAAATAAGAGCAGATAGGACAAGTTATGAAAAGATTTGGCACGGATAATCTTCAATTTCACACCTGAAAGCGCCAGAGTTGAGGCTTCTGTTGTAATACTGAAAAGGGGAAAGTAAATTTCCCTAAATAAATCATATTCAAATATTAATGCAAAATATTTTGGTGGAATAAATAATAATACAAAATTGCTTGTAAGCACACGTTAAAAATATCTTTGCTGATTTTCTAAGAGCATTAATATGGAATCTGGAAAAACTACAAATATATTAGAAAAAAATAGCTTTGATTTTTGAGACCTTCATTTAGGTTCTTAGAAATTTATAGCTGGTTTACAGTTGGCTTGATTTCAATCGAAAGAAATGGGGAATCAACAATGTTGTATCAGTTTTTATATAGATCACGTTTATCATCTGGTTGTTTTTCTCTACCTCAAGATGTCTCTTCAGTTAGCTTTGAAACTGTTCGGACTTCAAGAAAATATTTCTAAGGTCACATACAACATAAAAATAACAAATAGTTAGGCTGTTGTTGTGTAATTACACTCTGCGTGCAACTCATTTGGCGGACCGCCTCGCAACCCTTGGCGAAGTCAATTCGGGAAAAGTGTTAAACATGTCGCGCAGCCTGTAATTTTCACACCATTTCCACCGCGCTCCTCTCGATTTCCATACGCTTTTGAAACGTACTCATTCATTTTCAATTCGGTTCATTCAATTCGCAACTGAAATGGGCGGCACCTGAACGTGTGCTTGCGGCAGTTTCCTATAAATATGTTATTCTTTCAGCGATTATTCCTGGAGTGGGCTCGCTGTGGGATGGCCATTACAGGCCGCTGCCATGATACCCACTTGCCGGCAGACCAGTAGCAGCGGCAGGATCAGCAGCAGGAGCAGGAGCTGCCCGAACAGATTGGAAGCGTCAACAAACAGTAACAACAAGCGGACCAAACGAACCAAACGCAAACTTTGTTCAGTTTTTTTGCAATTAAAATGATTTTGTTCACATGACACCCGGTGAGAGTGCGATTGGGGGGTGTAATTTAAATTGTAATGAAGCCCTTCCGGTGGCTGTCAGGGCAACAGGGAACGGGTTACAGTGGGTTTTTTTTGGGAAGGTAAATTACAGGCAGAAGTTACAGCGACCATTCCGGTCAGAAAAACTATAGAATAATCCATCGCATTACACACTCAAGTTAGCTAAGGCTGGTTTTATAGATATTCTCACTATGCATTGCTTAAATATGAATTAAATTTAAACATAATTTTATAAATATGTAACCAATTCTTTAAAAGGAAGTTGTCGATATTATAAAAAATAATACTATCAGAAATAGTCGTTAATATTTTGGAAATTATAGTTTTTTACTAATTTGTATATAAATAAATTACATTTAAATTAAACCCTACATTCAATCTTGAGACAAAAATTAAGCAATTAAAGTGAATTACCAAAAACACCTAAAAGTTTTTAAAACTATGGGTCACATTTAGGAACATAAAGAAATTTAAAACATGATTCTGTTACTTTTAAAGAATTTTTGTAATTGTTAGTATATTTTTCAAGTTTTCTATACAAGAAACATTGTCAAATTTTAATCTCATAAAAGAAACTGTAAATATATCAATTGTATATATAGTATGCTTTTATTAATAATATTATTAAGAACTACGAATAAATAAATTAATAATCAATTCTGAAAAATAAATATTAATAGATCAATTAATTCTTAATGCCCCGCTGACTTGTATATGAATTAATTTCATTTTTCCGAGTTGGGAAACACCATATTTTCTTATATGGTCGTGAGCGTCAGATCTTTTGACCTTCTGGTATTACACTTAGAATCAAGCATAATATTTTTTTCAGTGTATTGCAGGATGCCTAGCTAGGCACTAATTTGGCCGCAGGCGAACTGATGTTAAATAGCACAGCGTCCCGGCGACAATAACAACAGCGGGAGCGGGGCCAGAGGTGAGATCTGAAAAGCGTTTTGCAACCATTTACACACTGTATCCTGCACACATCCGCTGGACGGGGGACGCAGACGTGGTCGTGGTCGTGGATGTAGCTGCACTCGCTGATCCTGATCCGTCATTGTTGACTTCCTGTTACGCAATGCACCGCGCTGGCAATTGTCCCGGCCTACATAATTTGTAGGTAGACACTCCGGTTGAGGGGTCCTGGCCAGGGACACAATGCCAGGGCATCGAATAACCAAACAGCGCAGTAAGGATTTTATTGTTATTCAATTGGATTCGAATTTGGGAATTCGTCCTGCGAGCGAGTGAATGTTTGCCGGTGTGTGACAGTTGACGCCTCGCAAACAGGCGGCTTCCGGTGGCCTCCGTGGGTAAATAGCGCAAATAGGAGCTGTAATTCGATCGGCGAAATGCACATAATTAGCCAGCGACTTGCCCGGTTTGCACTTTTCAACTCGATTTAGTCGACAGGCGACGGGCGAGTCGGCGCTCGGGTGAAATCCGAGGTCGTCGGCATGCGAGACATTGTTTGTGTGTTATTGCATTAATTTACAACAATATGGCGCGTAATGAGATGGAATTTGATTATGCCATTGTCGGTGGGATTCGGCACTGCAACTGGAGCCTAATGTCATTTCACACCACTCGGTAAGTGCCTGTGTGTCGTAATTACCAGTTAAACGGCTTAGGCTCATCTTGCAGCGGCTGGGAAATTGCGCAGGAAGAAGGAATCATTGAAACTATTTAATAATTAAGGATTATTGTGACAGAGAAGTCCCAACAAGCTCTTGACTTGGGCTTAGCGAATTCTAATCATCAAGAACCCAATATAAAAACTAAACTTTATCAGCAACTGAAGAAGATAAAGCTAACTATATTGTTGGAACATATTATCATAAGAATACTTAAACGCATCCATCTATTTTGATAAATTCCTCATAATTTAATGAGCCATAAATCATACAACAGAGTTGAGTTAGTTGATTAATTTGAGTTGAGTTGATGAGTTATTCAGAGAGTTATACATTAATACAAAATAATAATGTTGACCATTTAGAAATGATAGTGCTGTTTTTTGTCGAAGGGCCATAAAACAGCCGCAGCTACACAACTGTCAGTTGATTAAAGCACCTAAATCGCATATAAAAGCGGCAGTACAATAAAAAAGACGCAACGCTGATGAGCCTATTATAGTGACAGAAATTGCAGGACATAATGGGAAGGAAGAAAGGAAGTCAACATCACCCCCCCGACAACCCTCTGGCAGGCAGGCAGGCAGGCAGACAGAGACAACGCACTAAAACACAAAACACAAAACACACTCTCGCACACAACTGCTAAAAAATAAAGTCCATAAAAAACCAGAAACATCGCGTTGAGCAAAAATTGCCCACATTTGCGGCGGCTGACCAGCGGCCGTAACGGCAGGAACAAGGATAATGCGAGGACACTGGCAGCAACAACCACAACAGCAGGCGACGGCGAATGGGAAATAAAATAAATGTGCTAAATGGATAATAAAGTACAAAGAGCGACAGGCATAATGTCCAAACTGACACTCCAAGGCGAACGGAAAAAAGCGAACCACAAAAATGGCAATCCTTGTGTGTGCAAGTCCTTTTTTAAGCGTAATTTAACTGTTGTGGCCATTGTACTTAATTGAACTGTCAACAAAAATAGATAAACATAATGGCAAGTGAGGCGGAAAACATGTCGGTCGAAATCAGGGGGAAAATCACGCGCTGGCCAATTTCATTTAAGTTTATATGTCTCTAGAGCTGCCGAAATGTTCTCTACTTCACAATTCCGAAACTATTAAAATGTTCAAGCATATAGAAAAAACGTGGTCGGGGTCAGATTTAAAAAACAACACTGATATTTCTATATATTCCTGGTAATTGCTATTAAAGAGTAAATAGAGTTCACGTTTTCATTACACTGTTTCCTATCGCTTGAAATGATTAAAATAAATAAATTGATGAACATCGGGGTAATATAACTAGTCAATTTTCTTAGGAAATAAGTATGAAAGCTGCCGTAATTAATGTATTTATGCATTCTTCTGTGAGCTACGCTTATTTCAGAGAAGCAAAAGACTAAATGGCCTTGAGACTGGGCTTGAGTAATAAATCAATAATTTCTAAGAATAGTATAAAATGAAAATATACAAAAGAAATATATATATACCAGAATCTGACCCCCGAAAATGCCAGTTTGGGTCGCAACTAACCATCTGCGCTAGAGTTGTATGGATATTGCTCATATTATATAATGTTATGATATTTTGAATACAACAATTTTATATAAACAACAATTAAGGAAAAGTTTGATGTGTTTCTTCTATATTTTTTAATAACAAATGTTGATCAATTATAAAGTTATATCTTACAATAAACTAAAAATAAAATTAAAACTGTTCTTATTTTCTGATATTCCTGAAAACAACTACAAAATAACAAAATCCCAAATATTTAATTGAAATCACTTCTTTTTGGAAATATTGTAATATTGTCTAATATATCGATATTGAGGAAAGAAATGTAAAATTGAAAATATCAATATTTCCAACGATATTCTGATATTTCCTCTGATATTATGATAGATATGAGTTTGCAACTTTAAAGTCGATAATATCAAAATGAACGGACTATAAATTGTAATAATAATTTGAATATACTAAAAGACATAATTCTTTTTACCTCAATTCTCAAATATACCTTAAGTTTTTCCCTGTGCATAAGTGACACAGATTGAGGATAAACTTTGCGCTAAGCTGCGCCACTTCAGGCCCAAAAAGGCTGCAATTAAAATAAGTACCCGCCGCTTGGCTTTCCCAGCTGCTGCCCAGCCAAGCCGTAATGCTGCATAACCCAGGGCCAAAAAAATGTTGCCAAAACGCTTCCATATATACAAATCATATATATACATATATATGTATGTAAGTAAATTCTATGTGGTATATAAGCACATTGTGTTCGCAAGCTAATTAAGAAATTACTGCAGGCAAAACAGCGTCTGCCAAAAGCGCCAAACCCAGCCCTGCTGAAAACCATCCCAGGACTCTCCAAATTGGGCAGACCCATCCCCCGCTTGGGCGCTATTTGCTGAAAACCACTTCACATATGAGAACGGCAAATGAAATTAACAAAAAGACCGAAAAAAGTTAGTAACGATAGGGGAGAGAGGGCCAATGGAAAATCAGTTAAGTAAAGCCGAATGTGCGATGAGCTGGCAATTAATTAATTTAATATCATGTGCAATTTATTCATATTCATATTTAAATTATATGATTAAATATATTTTTATATAATTGATTTATATTTTCTTTCAGTACAACATGATTTATTTCGTAATTTAGACCGATGAAGAGTAAAGAAGATCTAATAAATAAAGAAAACTACTTCATAAATGTAGTACGAGTAAAAAATAATACCAAACATATAAATCCTGTCCCAATTTCCTCCATATTTTCAGTTTTCTTGCATTTTTACTGCCATAACCAATAGACTCTCCAACTAACTGAGAAAGGCGATCTCATAATCCAGACGTCCCACTCACACTGCCTCCCCAAATCCGCCCAAACAATTCACTTTACATATGAGCAAATGTGGCCAAAAAGAACCAAAAAAAAAAGATTTAGACGGAATATAATGGGAGCCAAGCTGCATTCACAAAAATCAAGAGGCAAAAAGCCAAAAGCAACCAACCAAAGTGCTCGTTGTCTGCCGAAACCTGCGGAGGCCCAAGTCTGGGGGCAGGCAATTTTTATAATTTCGCTACAATTTTGAGGCATTTTATGAAATGAATTGAAATATTTTTTCGCTCTGCTCTTTTTTCGGGCACATTTCCTCCTTCGGCGAAGAAAAGCCATCATCAAATCCATTCATGCGCTTAAATAAAATGCTCAAGCACTTGACTGCATCCATACAAAAATGTTGTGGAGAGCATTCTGGGTCTGGAGAGCGCCGAATAAAAGGTTGCCTAATTTGTTCAGTTGGCTTTGGACAAAAAGTGCTGGAAACATTGGAAAAATCCGAAGGCTGAACCCCTTTTTTTTGCTTTCAACAATGCTTATCTTTGACATTGTGGCGAAAATTCCCATTTGGGAACGAAAATGGAAGGGATTTCACAATTGTTAACCAGTCTAATTCTTGAAATCCGATTTCGAATTGATTACAAGACTCTTCCTAGCAGCAGGCAATCCTTAAGTCCAGCCTTCGGCTAGCGATTTATCAACGGAATGAAATCCAAGCCAATAAACAAACGATTTGCGCATCAACCAGGCGTAAATATGCCTGCACACATACCGTATACATATATTTAAATATATATAGTACATTTATTCGTACAATAAAAACAAATCGATTTTAACGCCCGCCATTTATGCGCAGTCGTGTGAACTGCAACACTCCACACAATCGCCTATAATTATGCCTCTATATGCATATACAGAGGCAGATATCTGCTGAATCACAGTTATGCCTGCCTGCGTTTGGTAATTCAAACTTGCCGCCGATGCCGCCGCTTGTTAGGCATGGCGAAAAAACATTTTATGCATTTTTATTGCCATTTATTTGCGGCGCGCACAATTCGCAATTTATTTTGCAATTTAACACGCGATGCGAGGCGCAGAGCGAAACCCGAAGCGGCCCAAAGGACCCAAAGCGCCGGTAGGAAATGGAGGCTCGACGCGACTAAATTGCAACAAACTGTACAATAAATGGCAACTTAAAACGCCTGCGATGCAAATAAAAACAAAAAGCGCCAACATGCATTGCAGCAATTGCGGCAAGAGCTGTTGCAGAGGCATTGTTATCGTCTGTGTACGGCTATTATGTACAAATACACCGGGGGAAATAAGTTTTAGATATAGGAAAAATTGTATTTTAATTCTAAAATGTTTTACTTCATCTTTGAAACATAATTCAAAAGCAATCGATCTTGTATACGTCGCTAAATAAGATTTGTAATTAAATATCTGCCTTAAAGGATTTTAAGACAAATGAAATCAATATTTTATTAAGTGTAAACTTTTTAAATAATACCTATAGGTATACCTTGTCTAATTCTCTCATTTTTTCTCACTGTACGAATCCGACCGCGTTTATTTGCGTTGGCAATTAAACGTAAATAAGCGCTTGCCATCGCTTTCAGGCAAAATGGCCGGGATATATCCGTGGAAAAACATTTATTTCAAATGCCAGCAAATTGCCACACAACGCCAGGATGCAATCACAGATGGAAGGATGGGTCCTGGGCAAGATTCGATGCAGAGACAATATATTTTGTGGACAGATGCTTGACAGGGTCGACTGGGCTCACACAAAAAGGGTTAGCAATCCAAACATAGAATTTAAATGTGAGAGAGGAACAACAACAGGAGCAAGTATTTATTATATACTATTTTATATTAAGCCATTTCAATTATTTATTTAAAGAATTATTTAAAGAATTGAGCTAATAAATACTTACACTCATCTACT
>JAEIIH010019368.1:0-34160 GCA_018904745.1 Drosophila orosa | reverse complement strand
TTAATTCAAAATATACCTAAATGTCCAATAATTTCGTTCCTTTTCCCTAACAAATTTAATATATCTGATTTAGTATAGTTAAATTGTTAAAAAACATCATTTTCCAGTCCAAACATCCTTGTTCTCAGACTCCATAAGCCCCTTGTCCTGGCAGAGTGCACCGAAATAATAAATACCTTGGCCTTTTTGGCCCCTGAACTCTTCGTCAGTTGTTTTTTCGTTTCTCGAGCAGCTCTCCTCCGCTCTGGGCTGGATTGGAGGATAGGGTTTTTCATAATTTCATCAGAAGAGCGCCATAATGCAGTGGCATGTTATGGCTGCTGTCCGCCGTGGGGCGTTCCGCAATGCAATTGAATGGCAATGGACGAGATGGGAATGGGAATGGTGGAGGAGCCGAGCCCTGGCTGCATTTAAATTGCACATGGCCCTGGCATCAACTTCCGTTCAGCCCAAGCGCCCAACTTGTGGCGTATATGTATACTCTCTCTCCCGTGTGTGTGCGAGTATAAAAACAAACACTCAACATATTCTTTCCCTTCTTGCCTCCCTTACCTTTCCTTCTTTTTTGCGTCCTGTTTGCCGTTGTCATATTTTTTCCAACTTCCTTTTTTTCGCAGGGCTTTACGTATCCACACGAGGCCGGCTACCCGATCGAGTCGCGACAGGCCAAATATTATTTAATGGAGACCCATTACAACAATTTGAAGCCCGACTTTGCCCAATTGCACGCCAGACAAATGGCGGATAATTCGGGTTTGAAAATCTACTTTACGCACGTCCTGCGACCCAACGATGCCGGCATATTGTCAATTGGTAAGTACCATACCCAAACCCTCTACACAAACCCCATATATTCCAATTCCGCCCCCGAAACAAAGGGGTTGCCCTAACCCCAGCTTATATATCGGATGCATCTGTGTGCAGCTGCTGCCCTTTTGTATATTTTATGCGGCAGAGCGATGAGAAGAACTTTCCATACATATATGGATATATGGTATCTACATATATGTTATGTAGTATGCAACTCATGTCATGCAATTTATGAGATTGCCGGGCGGAGCGGCAGATCCGACCGCATTGGTGGGGCCAGTAAAACAAAAGCTTATGACTTTGCCCGGCTTGTCCAAATGCGGTTTAGCTATGGGGCTGTCGGCTGTTGGCTGTTGGATGTTGGCTGTTTGCTGTTCCACAGTTCTAGTGGAGAGGGAATATTGTGTCTGCCGAAACAACAAACAATGGGGATAAATCCGCTGCTGCTCCCAGACACAGACACAGCAATTTAACTACCTTTTATCCAACATGAAAGTTTATATCGTCACAGTTTTTAATACGAGCCTGCCTGTCTGTCGTCTGTCAGGCAATATGGCAAGGCTGTCCTTCGTTCTCTATCCGCACTCGAATCCTTTTCCCCCGTTCAACTGCTCCAAATCGCTCACAAATAGATTTTAATTTTAAATTTGGCGTTTGGCCGGACATGGACACACCATGCACGCATCTAAATCAAACAATTGGAAATACTTGGCATGTGTCTGTAGACGAAACTGAAGTGGAAAGCTGAAACTTTCCAGCCAAGCAACTAAATAATTCAGAGAGCCAAAGGTTAGGTGCTGCCACTGGCAGTTCATTGTGGATATAGTTGCAGCGAGGGGTAATTGAGGAGTTTTTTGTGGCAGGAATAACCATAACCTTGTTGTATTTTTAAACTTGAAGTGATGATGGGCTTTATGAACAATATTTGTGTTCAAAATAATTTTACATTCCAACCGCTTTATTAGCATACTTCTGCGGTTATTATAGCCTCTTTGATTGCCCAAAAAACATTCTTCATTAGCCAATTTCCTAGGCACTCGTCGCTGGTATATCTCCCAGGAGATTCCCTGGCTGCTCCTCCAATTATCATATTTTCTGGGCGAAAAACTTCCGACTCACCTCGATTGGAAAAACCCGCAAAACAGCCATTTACAAGCACCTGCCTCGCCCATTTCACAAATATTCTACCCCTCAGTCAGTCGATGCCTAAGCACTTTTTGAGTACTCCTCAAGCTGAACACTGAACAATCCATATTGAGCAACCACCAAAGCGAGGCGAATCACCTGAAAATTCTTCAGGTACTCGATGTTGTTGTTGTTGTTGTATTTTTATTTTTTATTCTATATTCATCGTGTGGTTCGTGAGCAGGCACAGAGGATAACTAAAATACTAATTTCACTTTAGAATTTATTTCTATTTTTTGTTGCCGTTGCTTGCGGGCCGTGCTCGATGGTTTCTTCTGTTTGTTTTTGCCATTTCTGGTGGGTCGTCCTTGTTATTGTTGTTGTGGTTGTTGTTGTTGTTGTTGCAATTGTTATTTCACTTTTGTTGAGAGTCACGCAAACCAATATAACTTTGGCCCAACCGCACAGAGAGACATGGCCAAAAGCGCTAAATAAAAGCGGGGAGGTGGAGGCGGCGCATGGAGGAGCTTTGGGCGAAGGAACTTCGTCTACTTACATTTCTTCCAGCTTTCCTGTTTTCTTCTTTTCTTTTTTTTTTTTTTTTGAGTAGGTGTTGCCAAAACTTCCGGAGTAGGAACGTTGGAGCCCGGGAGAAAAGGCAGCCAGGGGAAGTGGATTAATACATCTTGATAGAAAAATACAATTTGGGCAAAGCCGAAAAACAGAGGAACGTTTTTGGTTGTATTTCAGGCAGAACTCCCAAGATCCGATTGAACTGAGTCCTTCTTGCTTGCCATTGAAATATTTAATTGGAATTTAACGCATACCACGCACACACACACACAAGTCAATAAATAAAAAATGAGCCAAACCATAGCGAGAATAAAAATATAAAAATGTTGGCTACAATTTTCTCCTGGTTTGCTATAAATTGAATTACGCCCCAGCTCCCCAGCCAAAGCCAATGCCAAAGCCGTAGCCAAAGCTCTCCCGGGTCCCTCACGCATAAGTAGCTGCGAAATTGCTACGTTTCCGGTCTCGCTGGCTGCGGCGAAATTTAATTTCAATTTAATTGGTTATTGATATAGCGCCCTGGTGTATGCAGCGAATCTGTGATTAATGTTGCGGCTTGGCGAATTTTTATGGCACCTTGGAGATGGGAAACTGGGAAGCTGGGAAAGATGGCGAAACAAATGAGTTTGGGACACGTTAAGCCAGCTTGGGGATTGTAATCGGCAGCTCAAGGCTTATCGGAAAGCGAGTGTACATCCATTGATCACACACAGAGTGCGGGAAATATTGTTTCTGTATTTATTGCATTTAAATATGTGCTAGAATGTCCTTGAGCAGGATTTTGTGGGTGTATTGTTAATTTTTCTAATAAAAAGAAACACATTCTTCTGGCAGAAATAAATAAACAGGTTTTATTTAAAGAAACTTTTGAATATGATATATTGGGAAAACCCTTAGTTTACCCTCTGCAAGTACCCCCAAAATGTAATAAAATATGCACCAAACCCAATCACATCCAACATGCTCTTCAAGTTGCCACCACAGACCCGGTGCTGACCCAAAAATACATTTATCAAATGTGATTTTACGAAGCCAAGTACTCCAGTCAAACAAATATCCATATATATGCTATATATATTGGCTATATCTGTGGCTGTGCCATTGGACGCTAATCAAATTGTTTCGCCTGCCGGGCGGTAGTTGTCCCTCTGTATTCGGGACACAAAGTGAGTGAGCTGACGCTTTGACACAAATTGCCATTTAAAATAATTAGAAAAGTTGCAATCGCACAGTTTTGCATTGCATTCTGGCATTCTGGCATTCGGCATTCGCCATTCTGAATTCTGCATTCGCCATTCGCCATTCGCTATTCGCCGTGTGCTGGCTGTCAACATGCAACTGGCAAAAACGCAGAGCGAGCGCGGCAGCGTTAAATATCGATTTGTAAAATATGTGTAGTTATGAATTGCGAGCTTGTCCCCCAAATCAAATAGAAATAGAGCCAGGGCCACCCTCTGCCAGCTCCCTGCTCCTGGCCATTCCGTCATGCTTCGCCTGGCCAATATTGAATTTTGATTTAATGAATGGAAATTCGCACAGAGACAGAAATGGAAATGAAATGAATCCGCACGAATTGGTATTGGGCACTCCGATGGCCGGCAATTTCACAGCGAGAGCTCTCAGTCAGAGCTCTGACTCTCTGTGATAATATTCAAATGGACTGATCGAATTGAAAGTTAATGGAAATCAATTAAAGGATGGCCGCAAAACTTTTGCCAAACTCCCGTCCCGTCAAAGTTGGCCCCAAGGAGGCCAGCACGGCGGGGCTCGCATGAATCGTAATTTTCAATTAAATTGATGATAGAGAATTTGAGTATCATAAAGTCCAGTCAGCCAGCCAGCCAGTCAGTCAGTCAGCCAGCACGTTAGATTGATTGATTTCTCTGGCGTGACATTTTGTAAAATGACCAGAAAGTTGGCCAAAAACTTTTTAAAGCCCGCACGGCATAGTTAAACAATATTTTTGGGTAATTGAAAATTGATTCCCTGCAACATGACAAAGCCAAAAAGGCCCATTCCGCGGGCATGGACTATGAAAATTAATAGAAATAATCTCCGCAACAAATATGCAAAGCAAATTTACATATATTCCCCAACATATAGTCGGTGATAGTCCAAAGGGGGTGGTAAATTCAATTCATTACGTAATATTCTGCGCGTTGAGGTTGTTAAATTCCAAAAGGAAAAACACACCGCACATCGGCGAGCCAAATGGATATTTTATGCAAAAGGGCTTTAAAGTTAATATTTTTACGTAGGTTCAATGGGATTATAAAGGATAAGCCAGATCGGGGTAAAAGGACCAGACCGTCCAGAAAATAGGTCAGCGGCCTGAATTCAATATCGAATATCGAATATCCGCGGCAAAAAGGCGTAAAAATAAATGGCAAATGGCACACAGAGCGTCACAAAAAATTAATGCAATTGGAAACTAATCTGGAATTGCAGTATTCAATATTTAAAAAGGTTCACATCGCTTAATTGGCCACGTTGATCAGATTTCGAAAGGGAAAAATCAATTTGAGATTATAAAATAAAGTCATTAGGTCTTGAGATTATTAAATAAAAGTATAGAGCACATTCGGAGGACTTACTTCCATAAATTCTCAATATTCAATCAGTTGCAGACATGAGTAATTTCCGTAATCGAGTTGTAAGGAAAAAGGATTTAAACAACATTTAAGCCCAGATTTACGAGGCGCCCAGACTAAGAGAGAGGGAATGGAAAAATGGAAATCAATTGCCAGCTGAATTCAGAAATGGGCTCCTCCAGCGATGCCAAGTATTTCCCGCGAGTATTTTGATTGGCATACTATAGCAGCTATATAGCAGTAGCCCCCCAATCCTCCTCCTCCTCCGGCTCCCACGCACAACAATTGAAATGCCAAGCGGCTGTACTGGGAGCAGGCATGCCCAGGATGCGAAGGAGCAGCGGGAGCAGGAGCAGGAACAGGAGCTGCCATTTATATATGTAGCACATGAATTTCAAATATTTTTTCAACATGGCAGGCGACACGCGGCCCTAATTGAGTGCGTGTGGGGGGGGGGAGGACTGCGGGGGAAATGGCCCCAGGACACAACATGCGGGGTCCTCTGTATGAACAATATTCCACAACATTTAACTAATTGAGCCAACGAGGGCCAAACCAAATCGCGCCCTAAAAATTCAAAAATGTCAAATTTGATTTTCAAGCAATTGCTTCATGAAAAGAAGGAAATGTCCCTAATTGATATGGATGTGGAGTGGGAATTGGGAATGGGAATGGGGATGAGCATGTCATGGGATGGGATATATGGACTCTCTGTACTCGCCGACTGCATTGACAAAGTTGTTAAAACATCAAAAGCAGCAATTAAAATGTAATTACACGTTCTGCGACAAATCGAATTAAAAAATCAACGTTCAAAGTTAAACAGAGTGTCGAGTGGGAGGACACTGATGAGCGATGATAACGAGGTTGGGGTTTTTGGCGAGCATTCCGCGCTTGCGTTACGTTTACGTTTACGTTTACGGCAGCAGTCACTCCCGTCGCGGTTGGCAGCTTTTAGCGTCGCTCCTCGCTACTCGAACCCCGCGTCGAACCGTTAATTAAAAGCACTGAAACTGAACATTTCCCTCTCTCTCTCTCTGTTTCCCTGCAGGAATGGACCCCAACTGGCGGCACATCATCCCACCGGGCCAGCGGAGGGTCGTGTCCGAGGGCCAGTGCATCGAGGACTGCACGGCCCACGCCTTCCCCCCGCAGGGCATCAACATATTCGCGGTCATGATGCGCACCCATCAGATCGGCAAGGAGGTTAAGCTGCGCCAGGTGAGTGTCACAGTCCCAGTCCCAGTCTCCCTTTGCCAGGACACCGAATATAAAATGCAATGCTAATGAGCAAACTTCTGCTCCTAAACCTACCCCCGTTGTCCCATTCCCTTTTCCCATTTTCCCAGATACGACAAACCGAGGAGCTGCCGCCAATTGCACACGACAGCAATATAGACGTGGCCTATCAGGACTTTCGACGTTTGCCACAATCGGTGCACTCGCTGCCCGGGGATAGACTCATCGCCGAATGCATTTATGACAGTTCGTCACGAAAGGCAATTACCCTGGGTAAGTGCTCGGGGAGTCTATATATACAGCTCTAGCTCTATACCTGTACATAGACCCGACCCAAACACAGTCATAAAGATTGCAAAAAATTCAGTAAATTGTAGAAAGAACCGAGGCGGCGCCAGGAGCAAGGCAACATTGTCGTGAGCAAAAATGTTCTACGAAATTGCTGGTGGCGCTGGGGCGTAAACATTGGGGGGGAGTTGTGTAAACAGGCAGCAACGGTGGCAACGGTGAGCAATCGTCGTTATGACACATTTAAATCAGCCAAACGATATGCGACAGGACCAGACCAGACCAGACCACACCGGAGAATCCTTGCACACGAAGGCCCAAGACAAAGGAGCAAAGACGGAGGCAGCCACGTCATTGTAAAATACATAAACCAAGACAGTGGAACATTTCACTTAGCACATGGACGGAATGGAACGGAACGGGATAGCTGAGCTGTGTGCAGGTGTTGAGGCGTTGTGGGCGTTGCTCTCCGTCCTTACTCGTCCTGCTCGTCCTGCTCCTGCTGTGACAGCTGCTGCTCGGGACTCCAGCGAAATGGACAATGCGCTGCTTCAGACTGCATAGAGGTTGTTATTAATGAGATTGGAATAGTGGAAGATGGCAAAATGTGAAGCTGCCACAACAGACAACGATAATGGAGAGTACTGATTTGGAAGGATACTGAAATGCAGGGCGAAGCAACATTTCTTAGTCACTCAGTTCAATGAGAAGCGAAGAGAAGGGCGTATAAGTCGGTGCTGAGAGTGCTGAAACTTGTACATGCCTGATTTTTTGTTATTTTGTTATATATTCTAAAACAGTATTACTCTTAATAAATTTCAGTCGAATTTAAAACTTCCTGCAAAGCAATCATTATTTTGCAAGCTTCCCAAATTATCTCAAAGGGACTTTACAAAAATTGACTTCAAGTATCTCTTTCGCAGAACTTACATTATTGTAATACTTCACTGCGAGTCCCATAAAACTCATTTCAGTGTCGTAAATAGCAAACGCTCCACTGCAGACCCATTCCTGCATATTTTCCTCACTGAAACGAGGGGTACAAAAATAGCACCTAACGTAAATTTGACTTTCTTGCTTGCTTGCACAAATTCAAACACAATCTACACAATTCAGCTGGCGAGAAGAAACAGGGGACTGGGAACTGGGGATTGAGGAGGGCTGACAACTCTCAATGGAGACACTCCGAGTCGTAATAGACAAACGTAACGATGTTGCAACCGTACGGAACGAGATGGATCCGTGGAAGGCAGCGAGGCAGCCAAACGTAAAGCGGTGCCCAACTGGAACTCAAATAAAGCAATACCCGCGACGCGACGCAAGGCGAGGCAACAACGCCTCTGTTCCGAGCCATCAGCATCAACGTTGTCTCCATTTTGCAATATTATTATGATGGCGCCTTGGCTGTTTTACTGCTCTGCCAACTGCAACGGCCGCTTAATTTCATCCTTTGTTGCGAGCCCAGGACCAAGGACCAGAGTCCTCACCTGGCCAAGCAATGCCACCAGCGTCCTTTTGCATTTCACGGGCATTCGGGGTTTGGGGTCGGGTTGCTTTTGTTTTTCACAGCCGCATTTCTTATGCATTTCGTCTGATTCCTGTTCTCTCGTTCCCGTTGCAGGTGGACTCACCATGAAGGAGGAGAGCTGCACCGTGCTGACACTCTACTATCCGCGCCAGAAGAAGCTGACAACGTGTCACTCACTGCCGAGTCTGCCCACAGTGTTGCATTCGCTCGGCATCGAGCAGCTGGCTACGTAAGTACTTTATTTCCATCTCCTCCTCTCTCTCAGCCTCATCAAAATTGCATGGTAGTACTCAATGGGCGGGCGCATTCCGTAGCCGGAGACGAAGACAGTGCCCAAGCCGGAGCTGGAGCCGGATCCGTATCCGGATGCCGATCCGGAGCGGAGCTAATGAAAATTGACACATTCCGAATTAAGAATATGTATCAGGGACAGAGCATGAACATTGCAAAGGGGAAAACGAACGCCAATTGATCGATTACGGGCGATGGGTGATGGCCGCTGGCCCAGGTGAAGCTTTAAATAATTTTCGGGCAGCCAGAATCTCTCAAAAGGAATATAAATAAATACGCCGACTTGGGGGCTTCGATTGGCGACTAATTAATCGACACAAACTGCTGCAGTTTAAGCTTTGAAAACTAACAGAATGCCCTGCACAAATCAATTTGCTCGCTATTCACATTCAATTTGAAGCCATTGTAGCTCCTCTTTCTCGACCTGGGACCTGGGTCCTGCCTTCCGCCCACTCGACGTTGTCGGGGACTCGGCTTGTGTATAAGGAAATTCGGTTTATTCCTCTGTTGACTAAAGTAATTGGTGATTTAATGATGTTGTTGCATAACCAAATCACCTAACGAACTCAGCCAAAGAGAGACCGAAGACCGGAAGAGGAGAGGAGGCGAGGCGAGGCGAGGATGACGGCGGCGGCGGGTTCAGGAGGTCGGGTTCTCCTGGCTGCCACGTTGCCCCGTTGCCTCCGCACTCGGGTATTCTCCATTCTGAAGTATTTGCCTAACAAACAATCGGAAAATGAACTGAGAGCAAGCACACTGCACCCGGCTGTGGCCCCGGCTCTGGCTCTGCTCTAATTGAGAATTGTGAATGTGGAAAAATAAATTACGAGACAGCGGCGCACCCACGACCTCGCTTTTATTTAGAAAATATTGATTTCTATTACCGTCAAGTGCTAAATAAACAGAGACCGACCCACCAGCCGCTCCCCCTCACGCATTCAGCCATCACTCAGCCGCCATTCGAGGTCCATTCAGGGATCCTTTACCCCGCATCCTGCACTTGACTCCTCGAGTGCAGGTCCCCCCCATCGCTCTAGGATCAATCAGCGGGCGGTCCGGCCCCATAAATATTGTATTAAAGCGTGCGCTGAAAATTAGTCCAAATTAAACCAGAATCCCAGGCTGGGACCTTGGGCACGCCCTATTAATCACTTCCTATTGACACAGGGCCAGGTCCGAATCGAATCAAAGATAATTTTCTTTAGGACCGCAAATCAAAGTAAACGGCATAAATGGATTACGGTCTGCGTGGGCAAAAAGGTGGGCTTAAGGAGCGGAAAACATGGCCACGTAAATGAGTTACGGCTCATGGCACTCTCTGGGATTTCATTAAGATGAAAAGCGTCTGTTAAAAGTGTTACTTAGTGAGGGATTTTGCGGGGTTTGAAGGGTTTTGAGTATGCCAAATTTGTTTGTCTAATTTTAGAGTCCAACTAGCAATAAACCATCTTAAGATTGTACGATTTTAAACTTTGATTCGTGTTCAGATAGTGTCTTCTTTGAGAGACTTCTCCAACACCTGGTCGCATAGTACACCAACGCATAATGTGACCCGAACAATCGTAGTTCGGGGCCCATCAACGAACGACATTGTCTGCTTACAGCTTTTTGTTGCAAGTGATTGGGTGGAGGAGCGAAGGCCCATGGCCCAGGCATTGGCTTTTTGTCCGCACAATGTCCACTTCATGGACTCATGGACTCCAAACACCCCTCATCGTCGTCGTCGTCGTCGTTGCCGTTGTCGTTGTCCGACGAGATCCGAACTGAACTGCGTGTACCCGAAATCGACATGAATTGATAAAGTCATTTGCAATTGTCTGTCGTTACGGGGCAGCCATCCTCTGGCCCGGGTCCGTGTCCGTGTCCGGGTCCAGGCCGGGTTCAGGCCTCGTTTCGGGCCATCTCCGCTCCGTGTTATTGTTGCTTCACGCGCTCGTTGTTGTTTGTTTAATACAAAAGCCCCGCCCCGCATTGTTGCTGCTGCTGTTCCTGTTATTGTTGTCGGTCAGTTATTATGGCCACTGCAATTTTGTAGCGCTTAATGTCCGGCTACGGGCCTGAGCCAGCCTTTTCTCCTCCCCCAGTCCGGGGATCCGGGGCCTGGAGCTCCTGCAACCGAAAGTGCAAATGCGATATGAGGATTAAAATTCATAATGAAAACCCGAACGACAACAAACGAACACGAATTCGATTGGGGGCATTGGAGGGTGATGGAAATGCAACATGCCCGGCTCCTCCTCCTCCTCCTTCTCCTCCACTTGGTCCTGGGGAATGGAAGCGATGAGGCGTGGCAAGGACTGCGGCTCCTATTTGTTCTATGCCTAGATCGCCCGCAGGTACCGCATGTTGTGCGCTTCAGGTTTAATTAAACAATGATGGAAAACGAACATGGGCGAAACAATAACATCGACCGTTGGCGGTGGAACGGGAACTACACATTTGTGGTTGAATTATAGAGTTACAGTGCAGTTATGCACTCGAAATAGCCCCAACTCCCTGGGATTTTTAATTCAATCAATTGCACCATTATTTGCTAATAATAATTACGAAATAGCATCGGGGGTTCCATTTATTTCACTTGCTGTGATTTAAAATCATCAAATGCTTAGTTCAAAGAGGTTTCAAATCTCTACTTGATACCTTTTGAATTTCTTCACAATTAATAACAAATTAAATAGAATAGAGTAAAATTCAATTCCCATTTCCAACCTCTTTAAATGTTAGGCTTCTCTCCATCCATTTGTTTGAACAAAACCCACTCAATCGACTGTCAGTAAAATCCTGGCGCAATATTGATGGTTTTTATCATCTGGTTCACACCACACTGGCCATATATAACCAGTGGCTCTGCTCTGCTCTGCTTCGTTCCATTGCGATTCGGAATGCCACGTTGAATGATAAGCTAATGATGCACACAGGTCGTAGCCAGCAGCAGCAGCAGCAGCCATGGCGGCCAAATTGAGGCTCAATTGGTCTGCAACTAATGTAATTATAAGCCACTTGCAAATGCCAAACCAGCATCCTTCCAGCGCCACCTCCACCTGCCTGTCCGCCGTCCGCCCCCCCTAGAGCCTGTGATCTGTGATGCTTATTGTGGTTGAAATTCAATTTAATTTGATACGCACAGATTTTCGGTAAGTGTACGCAGCAAAGGGGCTTCCAAAATTGTTTGCAGTTCAACTGTGGCTCAATTGACCGACACACAGATACACTCAGACGGAGGAGGACGGGAGTTGCGACACAATGATGACGACGACGGGGACGGCGACGCGGTAGGAGAGGAGAATTATGGGGCGCCCATCAGGATGGGAGGCTGGACAACGTTGTTGTCGTCGTCGTTGTCGTTGTCGTCGTCGTCATCATGCAAAACTCATTGAAGTCGTTAGCGTGCGTCGGGGCCCAAGGACATAAAGCACACAATGCATCCGAGGTGGGGGCGATGGGTGCAGTAGGGTGTGTGTGTGGAGTGTGTGGAGTGTAAAGGGTTGCATGTTGGAGGCTGGCAGGACATCAGGACATCGTCGGACTGGGAAATGGAATGCAGCACAGCGAGAAACCCAGTCTGACACGGAGTTAAGAGAGTTGCTCATTTACAGCGGTTGCATAAATCGTGGCTATGAGATCTACTCTGGGTTAACGAAGCCTTAATTAATCTGAGTCTCTTTAACCTTCTATTTACCCTTGTAAGGGACCTAAAATCTGCTATAAAAAACTCTCCCAGCTCTTTAGGGACACCTTTCTTTCTCACTGTGCATCTGCGAACCCGCTGAGCTTCATTGATCATGCGCCCAATCCGCTCCAGCTCCCGCTTCCGCTCTGGCTCCTGCTCCTGCGACTCCTCCCGCTGAACTCACACTCGCACACGGATTCATTCCGTTCCACGAGTCCTTTTGGCCAGGACCCTGTGATTCCTGAATCGCTCCGATGCCCGGGCCCGATTTCCCCGTTATTGGCTTAATTTACGTTTTACGTTTTGGGGTTTTGTTGCCTGATTTTTCCGGGACAGGGACGATGACCGTTTGGGCAACGCTTTTCCCCAAACGCCAAACGAAACGAAAGCGGCGAGGGAAAACCAGAAAAAATAATGTGATAGTGGTTTTTACAATTTACGCACTTGCCATGGCCACTGAAATTAATTTTAATTGTACGTGCGTTTGTGTCTGCCTCGCCACTGGCCTGGATCTGGTGCCGGCATTAAAATCAAAGTAATTATTCAAGTTGTGTGCATTTCCACTCCCATTCCCAGTGTCCAGCGTTCGGCGTCGTGCGTCCTTTATCCCCAGTGTCCTGCTCCTGCTCCTGCGTCCCGCGTCCTGCCGCCTCTGCCGCTGTTGTTTCCCTTTTGTTTATTGGCGTTTTCTGTTTGTTGAGCTACGCAAATTGGCTTCATTTTATAGTGCTTGCCGTTGGGTCGCAGCTTTCGTTAATTGTTTGGGGCTGAGTGATATAGATATCCTCTTTGTGTGCCCGGCCAGGCCCGAGAAGGGAGTCTCATTAAGGCTCATGATATCCTTTATTACTTTATGACTTCTTCTCCATCGTCTTCTTTGCATATCGGATAGCCCACACTCTGCACACACACGCGCGCCCGCGATTTTCCCGCTTTTCCGACTGCCCTCAGCCTTCTGCCTTCGCTTTGTTATCGATACTCTTGCGTGGCTCATCGCAATTATCCAGCGCGATATTTCCCGGGCTCCGCTTGCTCATCTTGTTAAATTTATACTTTTTGCTTTCAAGCCGCGGAAAAAGTTGCTGTTGGGTTAATTAATGTGAAGGTTAAAGAGAAGGGAATCTTGTTAAAAGTTAAGGAATGACTTGGTAGCCAAGTCATTAAGGCATCACGGAAAACAATCTAATTTCTGGGATTTATTTAGAAGAAAAATAAACAAAACTTAACTGCCTTTTAGAAGTCTTGGTTAAACTGAGAATATTTTCAGAACATTTCAATAAACTCCACTCGATCCCCAAAAAGAAGCCATTATATACATTAAGCTGCCATTTAAGCTTGCTATGATTTCAGTTTCTCATTTCTTTGACTGACTCTTAATGGATGGCTTGATCAGATATCCATTTTCCGATACCCCCTCGATGGCCCCCTGCCATTTTAGTTTTCATTTGTCATCAGGAACGGTCATTTGGCCGTTATGCCAATTGCAATTGCATTCGAGTTCAAAATTGAATTCTGCCCCCATGCGAGCAGGACGACCCAAAGCCCATAACCCTGAACACACACACTTGGCCTCACACTCCAGTGAGTGAGAGGGAGGCCACGCCCCTGCATCCTTTCCGCCTCCTTTGTGGAATTGCGCCGTCGTCATAACGCTACATAAATAAACCCATTGCCGGCGCATTGCAGTTGGAAGTCGGAGTGGAAATGGTTCTGGATGGGCAGTAGTGGGAGTAGGAATTGCTGGAGCTCCATGAATCCAGTCCAGCCTGAAGCTGGTTCCGCTCGCAATGCATTTCGGGGCCGGCATTGTGTGATGTGCCATTGGATTTTATAATCAACAATGCCAAACCAGTGACGCTCTCCCACCTCCGAATTTGCGAGGAGATCCTTTGTCCTGCCGAATGTTGCTGCTGGCTAGTTGGCCGGATTCCTGTTGCTGCCACTGCCACTGATGCCACTACCACTGCCACTGCCACTGCTGCTGTTGGGCCATCATTTTAATTATACTGAGTGCCAATGAAGTCAATGGCGATAAGGCTAAAACGCCAGCGATTGATGCGCACACACAGCGGGGGCGTTCGAGTGGCGAGAGCGACGAGCGCTGAGTGCTGGGCGGGGTCCACGTCCACTCGGCAGGACTACAGGATGTTATCCCGCTTTTACATTACCAACATCTGTGTGAGTTTCCACTGCATTTATATTTATTATATGTGCGAGCGTGTGGGGGAGGTCACGGCGGCTACCCAGGCCCCGGTTACGGTCATATGCAGGCCGGATATATTAGCCAGCGAACCTTGCACCCCCGGTTGCCTTTTAGCTTGCCTTAAACACCCCTCAAACACCCATCGAATGAACCGCAAACACCAAATGTAAAAGGGAGGTGCAATGCAGATGCACTGGGAGAAAATAAAAGAGGCTAATGCATATCCTTAAGCTGGTGAAATTGAAGAAAGCTAGAGATTCTAGTACAGGAACTTCTTGAAAACTGATATAACCTCTCTCTTAAGATCACAAAAAGTATACTTCACTGATGAGTCTGAGAACATAATTCGTACACGCTTTGATTTTTCAAATCTAATCCTTTAAGATCCCTATTTTCCGCAGTGCATTGCACTGCCACAAAACAGATGGACGGAGACGGGTCATATATTATTTTATATTATTATTATTGCGGGCCGTAGGACATGGATCCGGACCGCACCGACACCGACACCGAAACGGACACGGACATGGACATGGATGTGGAAATGCGGGGCGGACTCGCACAAGTGGCCATCGCCATGGCCATTAGAGAGAAGGAAAGGGGGAGATTTTGCAATCAATCCGCAGACATTAATATTTTTCGTGTTTCCAACCGCAAATTGTTGCGGCTGTTGCAGCGGCACTTCCCTGAGTCCGTCGTCCGTCGCCTCCTCCCCTGCTTTTCTCGCCGCAGGAGTCAACCCCCTGCCACTCGGAGAGGACTATCGCAGACACAACCCTCGATGCGGATTGAGTGGAATCATAAATTAATTAAAAGAGATTTGTTTGCGGCTTCCAAAGGATTCTGCCAGCCGACAAAAACAACTCGCAGGAGAGAGACAGCACAAAGAAAATGTGCGTTTTCCTCTTCCTCTCCCTCTGTGTGTGTGTGTGTGTGTGGGTGTGGGTGGGTGGGTTCTATGAAATTAAAGCAACATTTTTCGTAATGCCCGGCAAAGAACAAAATTAATTAGCCTAATTGTAAGGGCGGGCGGACGGACACGTCGCGGGGCAGACATCGCTGAGCCAACCAAAAACCAAGCTGAGTAAAACCAAACGAAACGAAACGAGGCGAAATGAATGAATGAACAAATGGAGGAGGGAATGAATGAGTCGAGATGAATATAGAGAAGGAATTTATATTGCACAACATCACAGCCCGGGCCATGGCCGTGCAGCGAGGAGGGGTGAGCGCAGCTGCAGGGATTAACTTCCAGCGGATCGCTGCATCGTCAGTTAGGATTAGAAAATATAATGCCTTTCACCGAATAGGGTTTATGAGGATCACGTTTTTTTTTTTTTTTTTTGAGTTTTTACTTTCAGATTTATTTAACAAAAAAATTCGATAGATTAAAGTCTTTGATTTTTAGACTTTTTAATGTTTAAAGTTGGTGTTTCTTAAAGTTAAAAATTACTAGGATTAGCGGCTCTACTTTCCACCATCAGTTTTGATTTTTATGTTATATTATTTGTATTAATGTTAAGTCTATAAAATCGTATGAAATTGGTTTATAAAATCAGAAATGGGAAAGATGTTAGAACCTTAAAATGGGTTCCAAAACAATGTTACAAAAGGACACAAAACTACACCGAATTTATTTATTTATGCAATCTTTTACACACATTTTTTAAACAATTTAAATATATACATCTATTTTCTGTAAAAACCATTTATTAATCAGATGTCAACTAATGACAATAAATTAGTTCAAGTAAAAAATATTTATAAAAGAGCCCGTGGCGCCTTTCCTTCGCGCTTTTGAAGCCTTTCAAAGACAGTTGATAAATGGCAAATCCTGAGTAAAAACAGAAATCAAATTAAACAGCCAAATTATACGTATTTGTTATAGGAGAAAAGGTCCTGTTTGGGCAGCGGCAGTATAAAGCAGCAGCGGGGTTGACACAATTGAATAATCAGCAAACAAACAGAGCCGCAGAAATGACTTCCATGAGCCAATCCATTAGTCATCTCCCTCGACTACTCTTCCGGCCGAGACTACGCCACTGATTGCCTGCCCGCCGCTCGCCGGGGTTTTACACTTTTGGCCCATTTGTTAGGTTTTTCTTACCCCCAGCAGGAACCCAGCTCCGGCTTCGGCTCCTGCTCCGTGTGCGGTTTTTATTTCGCTCTGGCAGACCGAAATTGTAACAACGTATTTGACGCGTCACAAATGAAAATCTAAAAGATTAATTAGCTCAAGTTTTTGTTGAGCGCGCGCGCCTCCCCGGAGGAAAATCCGAGCGCAAATCTGCCAGGAATTACCGGGAGAAGGGATCAGGTCCTTGGCCCTTCCTTCAAGCCGATTTTTTGGGGGCGAAAAGTTGAAAATGTGCTGGCAAAGCGGATTTTTTTGGGGGGTGGTTCTCAGCGAACGCAATAAATTTTAAGTCCTAATCAAAGTTGACAATAATAATAATAAAGTTAATAATGTTATTTAGCGTCTGCTCTGTTTAATGCCACCAATCTCTGATCTCTCCGACCTTCTCTCTTGTCTTATCTTACAGCGACTCGAACCCGGTGCTTATATCATCGCCGCCGGAATTGGCCGGAATGACACTGGAGGCACGTCTGATATCCTACGACTGGGAGAATCAATTTGGCGAATTCCAGGAGGCCACGCGGAAGGGCAGCTTCAAGCCCATCTGCTGGGGAGCCAAGAATCATGTGGTGCCGGTAAGTAAGAAGATATAGTATGGCGATTTTCGATTTTTCCTGCTACAGTCCCCACTGTCCCCTTCATGTCACAGCTGAAATCGCATTAACCCTTTTTATCTATCGGGGCATCTCAATCTGCGCAGTCCTTTTTGCTTGGCTTTCGCCCTAATCGCCTCGTCTTCGTCCTGCTGCTGCTGCTGCTGCTCTTGTTCCTGCTCCTGCTCCTGCTTTACATCCATCAGCTTAATCAGCTAAATTGCTAGACAATATCTGGGATAATTTTTCTTGCTGCCATTTGATGGTCCCAGCACCAGCTCCAGCTCCGCCTCTAGCTGCCCCCTCGAAACCCACACCCCAGCAGGACCCAGACAAGTGCTCATTTATTCATTGTGGGCGGGCGTGGTGCTGGTGCAGCATTGGAGTTAAAGCAGAAAAGACATTAGGGCCAGCCCACAGCCACATCCATCGGTTGGGGCAAAATGCGGGTAATGTCTACCGGAAACCGCACGTTATAAAGTGCAATCAATTGCATTGCGGCGGCGGCAATGGGCGGCGGCAGTCACTCGCTCCGTTCGAGTTTGTTAGGCGCCACTTTACGGCAGCGCAGAGCCGGAGAGTGGCCACGGACTTCCCTTTCGGCCCGACTGAGTCGCATATATCAGGCCAACACACGTACGACTTCGACAACGATCATTCTAATGGGTCACACAGTGGGCCAAGCCCTACTCGGACGACGCTTCCCGGCCAGCTGGCTCTAATTCACGTCCAAAATGGTTTAGACTGAATGCTCCCATATGAGCAGGACGCTGCTCTCCTTCCCAAGCTTGGCTTCCAATGCTGGTGGAAATTGTGGGAAATTGCTTAAGTTGGAAAGCGTTGCCATTTTTATGCCACGACTCTCGGGCAAAATTATCAACGCTTGAATTGTCATCGATTTTCCGTGCTATTGCGTTAAATGCCGCCCGGTTCCGTCTTCTTTTTACCGCTGTCCTTTAGTCAATAATTCATTGAGGAACTTCTCGTCGTCCTCGGGGAGGGTACGGTGAGGGGACTCCCACTTGACGGACAGGCCCATTGAATTTGATAACGACAGAATAAAAAAAAAATAGAAGGCAAGAGAAGCGAAGCGAACCCTTGATGCTCCCAAATTAGCAGCGAAGCAGGCAGCAAAAAATGCCGTACTATAGTTATCGGGCAGAAAGGTGAACGGCAGTTAAATGTAGCGGAAAATATATAGCAGCAAAAAGGTGACAAAGGCGGCAAAGGCAAAGAAGTTTCTGATTAGTTTTCACAAAGCTTAGAGCCCAGGAATCCCGAACTCGGAACAGGGAACTCTGAACCCGGTGATTCGGAAGGCCTAGTTCCCAACGGGGTTGGAAGAATGCCTAACCAACTGGGAAATGGCCTCAGAGACTGATTGATTGATATGGGAGTTATGACTAAAGTCAAGCTCCGAGCTGGTTCTTCAAATCCTCCGGCTTTTGCCAGTCTTATTTCGGGTCAGGCTTAATTAGCATAATATAAAATATTGTAGCTCACTTTTTCGGGGGCCCCGAATAACCCAGAAAAAAAAGGACAAAGCAGACCCACCTAATTAGCATGTCAATCTCGGCTGAATCTATGGCCAGGGCAGGAGCAGCCGGCAATTAAAGCCTCAAATTTATGCATAACACAAAATTGCACATTCTATATAGAGACTTCAACCTGAATGGGAATGAACCATGGAAACAACAACAGGAACAACAGCAACGGCGCAAACAAACACACATTCCTTTTCAATTAAAATGTCTGTCAGTGGCAACAAGGCGAACTCTTCTCGGGGCCCCACACACCTGGGCTTGCCTGTCAAGCCGTGGATTTCCACTCGAGGTTTTTCCACCTTTTTTTTTTCGTTTGCTGTTTTGAGGTTTTTATGCTCGCCACCACCACCGCCGACGCCCCGCCGAAAAACGATTCACAAAATGCCTTTTCAAAAATTCAACAACAAACAGCGTCGTCGTCCGTCCGTCTCCCCGTCGCGCGATTTGCATAATATTATTAGTAAACACTCGTTATGAAGTCAGCCACGCCCACTACCCACCGTCCACCGTCCACCGGCCACACACAAATGCAGACATTCGCTAGATTTAGATTTTCGACTGGGCATAAAATATTTGACCGCAGCTCGAGAGTCCCAGGATCTGCCGCCCGCCCCGAACCTATTTATAAACACAAATTTATTCAGCGTAATTAAAACACAAAATTTTGCCAACGAATTCACTAGGGGACGCCAGGAGTAAACGCCGCAGTGGACGTGGATTTCGATGTGGATCTAGCTCTGTGGATGATGGGGAAGTGGGAGCTGGGAGCTGGGAACCTGCTCTGTAGCTTCATTGTTTTGCAATTGTGCCAGGAATTTATTTTGGCTTGGTCTCTGTTTACCCTAAACATTGCTTTTTGTGTACGAACAATGTTTTTCGGGGGGCTAACTACTTTCGTAAGCGTTTGATTAGGGTATTTACTATTTCTAGAATTATAATTCTAATTTCTACTTTAAAGACACAAAATATACCATAAATTACCAGACTTTTATTTCATTAAATACCACATTGTACCTTATCTCAAGCATAATATATTTCAAATCGAATTAATTCCGACATATTCCGCTTTGCTAAGAGTATCCTTCGCCTTTAACTTCGTCCTTTGGCCCGTTTTTGTTGCACTGTCAACGGCATAAATAAGCTTTTCAATTTCCTCGCTTGCTCCGCGTCTCGCAAGGACAACGGCCAGGACTCTGGAAAAAGGAAGGCAGAAGAGAAAGAAATTTAATTAATGTCGTAATTTATTATATACAGATCCAGCCGCTAATGTCCGCCATTTCCACTCACTCTCGCTCTTTCTCTCTCTTGTTATCGTTTCCACAGGGCTCCGAGTTCCTCGAGGGCTACAGCATAAATGTGACCAAGACGTACAAGAAGCACCGGCGCTGCAAGCCCAAGCGCCTCTTCGTCCCGCCCACCGAGCGCACCGCTCCGCCGCCGGCCTCCGATCTCAGCGAGCTGCCGGTGCTCCACGAGCTGGACAACAACAATATCATCGAGGGAGCGGCGCGCAGCAGCCGCAGCTCGGCGACCGATGTCCACGGCGGCCTCAGCCGGAGCACCGGGCGCCAGCAGCAGTTCATCAGCTGCCTGCTCTGGCTGGGCGCCTCCTCCTGGTGGCTCCTGCTGATGCTCAGGACGTGAGGGGACTAGGACGTGCAAAGGGGATCCGATCCGGGCAGCAGCACAGGCACCACCGTCTCAATAAACTAAAACTAACCTAACCATTAAAACCGTAAACCGTAAACCGTAAACCGTAAACCGTAAACTGTAAACCGTAAACCGTAAAGAAAGCTAAGCAACAGATGGAGGAGGAACAGATTAAAAATACTGGAATACTGGATACATAGCGAACGCAACTCAACTACAGCTCTCTCTAACTATAAAGGACATCTCTTAATCCTACTACAGATACAAATAGAAGCGGAAGGAAGGACGAAGGACGACCGGCGGAAGCGGAAGCGGAAGCGGAGAACGTGAAACATGAAATATTCATAATAAGCTAGCGTATAACAGCTTTCCCCGAACCCCCTTAGAGACCCCCCCTGTAAACCTGCTGTTCCCCCTTATTTAAGCTCCTCCCCCTACACCACCACTCCCTCCACACTTTTGTTGATTTTGTTCTAGAGTTTTAGTAAATTATTAATGATTTTTTTAAAAAGTAGTTTAAGCTGAAAAAAAACAGTAAGAAAAACTAAAAAAAAAAATACAAACAAAATGGCAAAAGCAAAAGTAATGTCGAGAAAAAAAAACCGAAAAGCAATAATTAGTTGTTGTTGTCGTTATACAAATATACAGAAAGCGAGAAATTGTAAAAGATACAGACAGATATTATAGATATACACCTTGACTACGGATATATATATATATATATAGTATATAGAGCAGTCATTCCTTCAACCATAACGGATACGGATACGGATATAAACCATACACACCTATATTTAGATATCTATGTATACATCTAGGGTCTGACTTACGTGAAGCTTGAGCGTCTGATGGGTTTTGTTGGGCATTGCAAGAAACAATCGTAGCGGGGACACGGCGTCAAGCGGCAGTAGAGGAGCGTGCAGGAGCAGGCGCAGGCCCTTCACCCCATCCCTACCCTACCACCCCGGTTAAGTTTAGTGCGAACTACTAAGTGGAACTAAGTTCGGAGACACATTACACACTACGAGAAACGAGGACATCACACAAAACTTATACGTCCATTTAGGAAGCAAAGTCACGACGAAGGAGAGGGGATTTAGTTTAAAGTAATTTTTAGAAAAGACTTGGAAAAGACTAAGAGGAAATTAATTACTAGGAGCCCGCAAGTAGGTTTTTCTTTCGTTTTTGCCTTCGAAAATCGCAAATGAAATGCCATAGCTGTCTGTACATTTCCATTACGTTGTTGTTAACCCATCACGGCTCTACTCTACACTCGCGCTTTAATCCTAGTTTCGATTCAGTTACCTAATGCAAACTACCTGCTCTCTCTAAACTACAAAGGATAAGGATACGCCCATCCCCACACGCTCCGCACTCAAAGTGCGGCGGCCTCCTCTCTTTCTTCTCGCTGTCGTTCTACTAATCTCTGTAAACGTTAAACACGCTAGGCTATAACCTTTGCTAGATCTAAGTTGTAAATACTCAATGGGAATGGAGGGGAAACTAATGCGGAATTGTTGGAAAGTAGGGCCGAGTACGAGGAGGGGAAGCATTATACAGGGTGTGTGATTAGGTACGACTCTCGATCAGCTCTAGGCATAGGATTGGATGTGTCACTAGGTTCTACACACTCGCCCGCATGCGGAAGGGAGGGACTATGGAGGAGTCCTCCCAGCAATGCATGACGGGGCCGCCAAGATCTGCTCGAAGTAGTAAAAATATACCATATACATACGACATAATTATAAAGTAAATTTATATATACACATACGATAACTATAACTATAAAGTCTATATATATACAATACAATACATCTATAAGTAGTTACGTGGTTCGTAGTTGTAAATGTGAATGTGAGTATTTTATACAAAACAAAAATAAAAGCTAAAAATACAATTAAACTAGAAATACAAGTAAAAGTAAACAGAAGCAAAGAACAAATAAAGCGAAGTATGAAGCGATAACGAGAACAAAAACATTTTTATACCAAGCGAAAGAGAGCGACGGCGGAGAATCGAGAATCCCCCATTTTCAGCGATCGAGAGAGATCGCAGCTATATAAATACATATATATATATACAAATCAAGCATATATTTTAGGATAACTGCTGTAACTATGACTAGTGGCAAGTTGCAGCAAGCAAATGCAAAGTTGAAACAATCAAAATAACATTTAAACAACAAGCAACCAAAAAAGAAAACAAAAGAGCCAGGCACTTTTTTGCGCTAAACTATTAAAAGTTTGCCTCACACACACACACACTCTCACACCAAAAACTAACAAAAAATATAAAAAACTTTAACCCTGTTAGCGGAAAAAAGTGAAACTTTGCTGCAGCCAGAGGCGCGTCCTTTATATATATATATATATATATGGGCCATCCTGTTTTTGAGGTTTTCCCACTTGTCGGGCAACTTTTTAATGGACCCCCCAAACCCCACAGCCACCCGAGGCTCCTCTTCCAATTGAATGCCAGGGCTTTCAGCCGTGCCGGCAGCCCCAACTAGGTCTAATTAGGAGCGATGAGCAACCGACATAGTCCTCATAGTTTTGGCTTTCGATTCGTCCGCTTTGTCCTTTGTCATAGCAACCTGGCCAATTTTTTACGTTTTTACTTTGCCTCAGTCCTAGCCCTAGCCCTAGCCCCCACCTCCTCCTCTTCCTCACCTTTGTTTGGCACATTAATTAAACTTCTTGCCCGGGAAAGCGCAGGCGAGCGGGAAAACCGAGCAAAAACAAGGCGCACAATTACAAAGGCAGGCGGCGAAAGGAAGGAAACTAAAAGGAAAACATTTCTTCTTTGGCTCGCCAATTGGAAATTAGTTTCGGCAACTGGCAAACAGACACACAGAAAGTCACACAAACACTGAACACAACACGGAACACACACACCAACACAAACACAGCGAAATGAAATGTATTCATATAATTTAATTAAATGCAAACAACAAAAACGGTTTTGGAAAATGTACTTGCGATAGAAACGATAAAAAAGTCGGAAAATAGTTTCAAAAACTACCTATACAAAGCGTAAAAAGTGAGACGGGAGAACTAAACGAAAGCTAAACTAAAATAATCTAACTAAAGCTAAAAAAAATAAGAGCAAACAAAACGGAAACCACATTGAAAATGCCACAAAAACGCAGACATCCTGCTGGCCATGGGGGCCGATAGGAACGGACAAAGGTGTCTTGGGGTATATAAGCCGATAAAGAGCTGCAGCTACAACCGAAGCTGACCCAAAGTCTGCCCAGATTAAGCCAATGAATCGGGCTTCTTGGCCAAAACTTTTGAGGGATCCGAATGGAGCCTTTTTCGGAATGCAGAATGGAGCTTCAAGTCTGTTGCCACTCCTGGTCCTCCAAGTCCACTTGGCTCTCTATCCACTATCCATCCACACAGCCAGATAAGCAATTCACATTTTTTACCCTGCGTTGCTTTTGGCCCTTTGTGTTGGCACAGAATAAGCAGAGAGGCAGAAGCAGAATCAGCAGGAGCCGAGGACTCCACTCCATTCAGGAAACTAATAAGTTTTTAAAACTGACCCAATTAGCTCGTTTAACTTGCTCTTCCCCATTCTGCAGATGCCTCAAAGACACCTTTTGTTCCACGCCGGTCCACTCAAAGGCATCTCGAGAAGTACCTCCGCTGGGATCTGGGCCCAGATTGGATGCTGTCAAAGTGGCAAAGTAACACAGCAAACACAGCAAACACAGAGTACACCTTACACCCGTACACCCGCACACACCCCGAGAACAATGTAGCATGTTAGTAGTATCAAGATATGTGTATATGTCCTTAGGCCCTCTATTGAAAGTCTTTATTTTGCGGAAGAGGAAAGGCGAAGAAGTGGATGAACGTGAAGGATGCGGAGGAGAAGGGATGAGATGAGAAGAAGCGAAACCAAAACAAAAAACACAACCTACCTAAAGCGATAAAACAAAACCTAACTATTTTTAGTGTGTACCTTGATTTTTTCGAAGCGAAAGGAACCTTGAGAGGCGCAGCGAGAGACCCCCGGGAGGAGAAATATATATACTAAAGAATATACATTTATGGGAAATAACGTAAAAGTAAAAGCAATAATGAGCAAACGCATAGCTATCAATAGGAGGATCGAGTGGGTAGGCTAAACAAATACTCTAACTCTAGGCAAAAATATAAGAAAAACAAAATAAAACCATACAGGATAAGATGTAGTTGACGATCGATGAGTGAAACGTGTAGCATACTTTTTTGGGCAGCCTATTGGCGGAACGGGAAGCGGAAATGGATGATCGGAACGGAAACGGGAATGGGAATGGGGAAACCGAATTGGGAACAGGAACCGGAGGGTAGTGGAGAGGTCGACGAAGGCAGAAATCAAATTGCATATGAGTAAAAAAAAACGTAAAACAAAAACTATTTTAAAGTAGAGCAGTTTGCAAAAAGTATTTAAATGTGTCGTTAGAAAACCCCCAAAAATTGTAGTTGCATTGTCGTTAGCCATAGTAGCAAAGTTGCATATTGACGAAGAAGAAGAAGAGAAGCAGAAAATTAGGACGATGACACTGTGGAAGAAGCATACATACCATACATACATCAATCAAACAGAACTAACATAGCCGACATCATAGGTACATCATCAGTGTCTGTGTATAACTCTCCTGCATGCAAGAACACTTACAGAGACCCACATAGATACATATACATATGCATACAAATATATATATAGGGTGTAACGTACAGATATATATATATATATAGCTAAAACCAACCCACACCCACGCCCAACCCAGTAAAATGCGTAGAACTCAAGCCCCAAAGAGAACAAAGTAAATTAGAAAAGCCCGATAAAAGGATAACTCCACTTGATCATAAGCTAATGACAACCGAATCGAGCTCTGCGTGAACGGAGGCAACTGTACTTGAGGAAAACAACACAGTTTACACCTCCCACAGGCCCCCCTCCCTTTCAGTTGCCACGAATTCAGTTCGACCTAACCTCAAACTGAGCTCGACCTAACCTCAATCTGTCTAAGGATAAAATGCAAGCGGTTGCCTCTACTCACACAGCCAAAAATCAGAAAAACACACACACACACTCACTCCGACACAACCGACATTTTTGATACTGAACTAATTGATAATGAGAAGCGGAAGCGAGAGTTCGGAGAAAGGATAACAGGAAGAGGATGAAGAAGAGGCAGGGCTGAGCAGCAGCATCATCATCATCATCATCATTTATCTATTGTGAACTACATTGTTTGATTGTGAGCTAAGTTCCGACTAAAACAACAACAACAACAACTACTCTCTATGAATGTGTTTAAGTTATTCACTAAAATCATTTTGTAATATACTAAAACCGCAAGCTAAGCAACTTTTACTATAACAACAAGAGAATGATGGAAACCGAAGCAAAAAAGTAAAATAAAAGGAAAACAAACAATAAAATAAAATATATATTAAATATATATATATATATATAGAAAGTGTACATGTGTTTTAATGTTGGGCAAAGTTGATTGGTAATCCTGTGCGATGACTCCTTGCGAATGCATTTTTAGCAGGGAATTTAAATGGCAAACTTTTACATGTCTAGGTGGTGGATTATAACCACTTAAATTCCAGCGCATTTATTTATGCAAATTTAGTTAAATGCAAATTAATTACATAACGGCCTATAAAGACTGAAAACGCTGCCAAAATGAAAATGTTTACAAAATGCAGCGGCGTACAGGCGCGTCCAGGCTTTAATATAAACACACAGGCGATACAGAAAACGCTGGTAAACGCGAGGTAAGCCTCCAAGCAAAAATTATTTTTGCATCATTAATTTACATTTATATTCAATTAAAGCGCAAACACATTGCCAGGGGTTGGCCAACAGCGAGGGTTGGAACACGGCCACGTGAAGGTGTGTGTGTGCCAAATGGAAGGCGCGTGCCGCCGCTGGGCGTGGCACAGAGCAAACACACGACCAGCGAAAATTTGAGAGAAACAGCTTTCCCACACAAAAAAAAACAATCATAAAAAATAATATTAAACTTTTGCAGAAAATAAAACAAAAGCTTAAACAAAATCGGGAAACTGAAAAGGAGAGTTTTCTGGACAAGTACTTAATTTAAGGGCAATTTTCGGACCCAATTTATATACTAGAAGCTACCTTTTTTAGCATATCGATGGCATCGAAACGTTAAAGGCAGCTAACTAGGTTTTTCTTAAATTTTAAGTACCAACTACAACAGTGCGTATACGTAATTTCATGTTTCTCAAGGAAAATAACATAAAAAGACCCATTAATTTCATAAAAACAAAATTTATAGTTAGAACAAAGAAAATACAAATAGAAATCAGGCCAATAAAATAAACAAACATGTCTTTATTAAATTAAAAACTCAACGCCCAAGGAAACTTTGCACTCTTTCCACGTTTTTAGATGCATATCAATGCGATATATTCGCCATATCTCCAGAACCCATCGAAGCTTGTCGCACTTCATCATTTAGCCAGGCGGCCCGAGGCTGCGTGGCAATCTCTCTCTTCAGTCCATAAACTATTTCTATTAATTAACCATTTAAAATACGCATTTGCATGGCCACTTAAACTATGTCAACAAACAAAGAGGGGAGAATGGAGCCGCTGCAGAGAGTTTGTCAACTTTTTGACCAGGCCCTGAGAGTATTTAAACAATTATCGAAAAAGTGCATAAAAAATATGTGTGTGTATATATTTGCCTGGATATAAACAGCTCAAATTTCGAGCACTGAGTGCGGCTTTTGTTTATTTATTTATTTATTTATTCAGCCCCTCGTCGTTTCGGCCAACACGATTAATCGATTGCGGTTGGTGTTGGCCCTCTCAGCGTGTGTGTGTGTGTGTGTGAGTGTATGTTTGCGAAATCAGTTTAAGTCCCTTTTTTGCTTTGGCCGGACAGTTGCAGTTATTAAAATTACTTTGCAAAGTGATGCGCATTTATAATAATTTGCATATTAAATTGTTTTCAATGGCAGGACAATGATTTCCAACAGCAGCAGCGGCGCGGCGGTGACAACAACAACTAATGGAATAGCCTCAAAGACGCAAACAAACAACGGCGAAAAAATCGAATTAATATTAAAAAGCGTTTAATTTGCCAGCGATTTAAGTGCTGGCAGGCGGCGTTGCACGGGGCGTGTCATTATATGTGATATATAATCTGCAATCGTTTGCCATTTTATCCCGCCACTTTTTGTGATCATTAAGCAATTTTTAAATTTTATATACATGTATTGTATACACATTTTCCTTCTTTTTTTTGCGAAAACAATACTCGATTGCATAAAAATGGATTTCAATGGGATTATGTGGACAAAACAACAAAATCCCACGAGAGAGAAGAATTATGCGATGGCTTGGCAAATTGCCAACGATGCGTATACTTAATGAGCTCAGGCCAATCGAGAAAGCGGCGGAACGAGCATTAAATTAGACTCTGCGATGGAATTTCATTACGATTCGATTGATCTGGGATGCCAGAGGAGCCAGCTTAACCCAGCATTCCAATGAAGCCCCTTCAACACTCTGCAAACTATCACATCTCATTTGCCTAACACTTGGCCTGATCCCCTGATGAAGTTGGCAGGGCAACTTTGCAGCCACAAAAGTCGGGCGGCACCTGGAGAAGGCGGCGGCGGTGGTGGGTGTTCGTTCTAGTTTTGTGAGATGAGTGTGAGTGTGAGTGCAGGGTTATTCGAATTCAACACTCGAAACTCACTCAAACACTTGGCATAATGCGAGCCTAAAAGCGTGCCTGCCGCATTTGTAAACCAATACTTAGCAAGGGGTGGAAATTATGCAGCCGGAATAGAAATAAAAGGTAAAATGCTGTCACATCCGATTCAAGTGGCAATATCAACAGGCCAGGAGAGGCCGTGTCGGAGCAAACGAACACCTAAAAGAATTTCAATAATTTCCCCAGCAATTCCTGCTGACAAGTTTCGCATTTCTATGGCCATTAACCCTTTTTATGGTCCCATCACACCGCCCACAGAGCCCTAAAAATACCTGCCCATTTACCAGCCGAAAATTTAGCATATTTGCCCAGTTTATATGGCAAATAATGCCGAACTGTGCATTTCTAATAGACGAAAGCCAATTTCAGCACTCTCATCATCATCTCGGCAGCCTCCGACGCCGCCGCCCCCCGCAACCCCGTAAGAGTCATAAAAATCTAAATTTCAAAGCAGACAGCCTGCCAAACATCATTGGCAGGACACCGAGTCGAAGGAGGGTGGGGGTGGAGCATTCCGAATGACAGAAATTTTCGACACAAGTCATGTGTGCCGGGGTCCAAAGGACGATGGCATTTAAGTGCAGCCAGGACAGCTGCAGCAGGGACACCTCGGTGACGGGGCCAAGGCATGCAAAAATCTATGCCTTCTATGCCCGATGATGAGTTCATCATCCCCTCCACTCCACTGGCATGGCTCCTCCAGGATCCCTTTATGCCTGTCTGGGGTCTTTGATTCCGAGCAGTCACCTGTGCGAGAGGGTTCGTGGCCGGGACAAAGGGACAGCAGCAGCTGCTCGTAAAGTGCAATAATGCCTGAATTTATGCAAGTCGAGTGTAATAAAAATATGCATAATTCTGCAATAAATGATCTTAAGCAAAGCACACAGACACCAAAGCGTTCGCCTTATTTTTACACGAGCTGATGCATCAGGACAGGCGACAAAATGCGACAATATGGCAAACGGAAAGCATTTTAACTAAAATTTGATTTTATAATATTATAATCTAAGGAAAATACTTGGGCTTATTTATTTTATTTATTTTCAATCAATATTCTAGCTGATTTAATTAATTATATAAAGGATTCTTCTTCCTTTTACAATTTAAAACTCATTTAAACATTAAAATTTCCATTAAAATCTTTTATTAATATTTTGTAATATACCAAAATATATCACATATTAATAAATGATTTTCTGGCATTCAATTCAATCATTTTTAGAGAGAAAACCCAGTTTAACGTCGTATAGGCAATGCCCTTTTCCAATTACCTTCCTACCTTGGCTTTTTCATCATTTCCAGGCGAACCCTTGGCCACTTTGGTTTACTTTGTCGGCTGGACTTTTATGTCTTCTTGGCCCGCTGCTATGTTGCTTAAGTGTTATGCACTTGCAGGATACCCCCAATCCTGGCACCCTGATGTGCCACCACCATACACTCCCTTGGCCCTGGCTCATAAAGGGTGAAATCTTTTGGATTACAACGTCGGGGGGTAAATATGCAGGCAGCGGCGGCGGCGGTGGCCGGGATGAAGCCAGGATGAAGCTTATTGCCATGGCCATAACTGGTGTAGCTGCTTTTTGGAGAAACTTAAGCAGTTCCCAGGTGTTGCAACGAAATTGCAGTTTATCTAGCCAGCGATAGTTTTTCCAGCCCCCCACAAACCTCCCTCCCCTTCGGAAGACTTAATGATCTGCGGCATATGTTGCGGGTCATGGAGGAGATGGCTTTTTCGAGGAGGGGAGAGATCCCAGGAACTGGTCAGAATGGGGCAGGAAATTAAGTTTCTGTGCTGTTGTATTGCGTAAATGGCTTTTTAGTTCCCACGGAAGTGAGTTGCATAAATTTCGCTCTAGTTTTCACAGTTTTCCACGACTGCTTTCTCCTTTGGCCTTTCCCTAAAAGCGCGTGTAAAAGCCATGAAATCGAAATCGAAAAAGGAAAACGAAGCGAAAACTAGCAAACGGAGATGATTGACGAAAATGCGGGTAGCGAGCGGAGGACAGCGGGCAGCGGGCATTGGATTTTGCGGATTTTAGGGAGAAATGCTAACTGGAGCAAAGCATAAATCTTCATTGGAGTTTGGAGAGAGCCGTCGAGTCATGCCAATGGATGGTATGGTGCTCCTCCTTTCCCTTTCCCGCTTTGACTGTGCAACGAGACGTAAGCAGGTCCCACACCCACCGACTCCCACCCACTTCCGTCCATCGCTGAGGCGTAGAACAAAGGCCATTATGTACAGGTGCTGCTCGTCCAAAAGTGCCAAAACAAAGCAGACGCACTCACTCACACGCACGCACCTTCCTCCCTTTCTTCCACCAAGGCACACCTACACCACCACCAGGACGCAGACACATTGATTAATGAATTAATGAGGTAAACTTTGCACCTCAATGACAGAAAAGGCAATGGAAGGTGCTCCTCCTTCCAGGTTCCAGAAGGCAGTCCTGCTTTTAATGCCCCCGCACACGTCACGTTATGTTACGTTTAGCGCAGCATTACGTTGTTTTGGCCCGTCTCTGATTTTGGCTTGCTAATGTATAGGTTCAAAAGGTCACTACCACAAGTAGGCAATGAAAATATAGTACATGATGCCAGGATATATTAGAGAGGGAACAAGGATCGAAGAATGATCGTGTGTCCGCTAGGAAAATGTCTAAAAGAAGCTTAAACTATTGGGTAATTAGTAAAGGGTATTTATCGAAATATCTTCTAATTAAAAGTAATGTTTATATATTCCAGATAAATTTATTTCCTGCTCTTTGAGTAAGATTAATATTGGTTTAATATTTAATTTCCCAACTCTAACCTGATGACTCACTAAAGATTAAATAAAATCTCTTAGAATAAACTTCGAAAAAGATATCCAAGTCACCCTAAGAACTAAGCAAAGCTCTCCCCCATTATCTCAAATTTTCCCCGTTACATTTCCCAGGTGCTGTAATGATAGATATTTCGCCGCAAAATGGGGAATAAACGAAAATGCCACATGATTTGTAAAAACCCGTTTGTCATCAAGCTGACGAAAAATCGTGGCATTTCGCACTGTGATTTACATGAGCTGGCTCATTCCTCACGTGTCCATCTCCATCACCATCCGGCCTCGCCTCCTGCTCCAGCGTCCGCATCCTGCAAAGGGGGCGTGCTCCAAGTCGACGTCAATGCTGCTACTGACACGTGATAAAACGCTGCTCAGCTGAACCCTCCTCTGGAAACCTGGAGCCAGCCAGGCAGCCAGGCAGCCAGCCCCCCTTCCAGGGCCAGCGGTACGTTGTAGGTGAGCATGGGGCACAAGGCATTAACATTTACATGGCACACGCACACACATCCTCACCACTCCGGACTCCGGACTACGACGGAGTCCAGAGGGCAGGCGTCAGCAGGGGGAAGAAACAACAAGCAAAACTTTGGCAATTCTTTTGTGCAAAGAACAGCGCGCACACACATGCATCCCCTGCTCCGTGCTCCATCCACCCGTCCACAAGGTGGTAATGTGCGGTCCAGGATGGACCAGGACCGGGGTGCCGCCTCAAGGAAGTACGGAAACTCTGCTGCGATCCCGGCCCGGGGTCGGACGTTGCCATTAACGTTTCTATTGTGAGCTTTTGGCCTTAGCGAAATAAATAAAATTCGACAGTTGCGATGGACATCTTCAGACACCTCCGCACAAAGCCCAAGGCCCATCCCCCGAGTCAACCAAGTGAAAACTCAGGCACTGCAAGAAAACAAGTCTTTGATTTCGGAAAGTATTTAAATGGAAGTTTAAAGATTTCAGGCAATGACTTATTATAAAGTTTATGATTTAATTACTCTGTGAAAAGAAAGAACCTACCTTAAAACTTATGTATTTCAGCTGAGATATTTTCTAAACCCAAGATTTATGTTCCTGTTTCAGATATATCAATTATCCTTAAATGATCCTTTATTTTTATATATTTCCTATAATTTCCATTTCAATATACTTGCGTTTAAAGTTTAATATTTTATTCCAGTGAAGCAAAAAGTTTGTGGTTTTCAAATTTCGCACAGACGAGCCGGGGGCTCCTGGCGAATTCCAGGAAGAGCTGGCAGGAGGCTGAACGAGACCGGGAACCGACACCTACCAGTTGGTGCTGCTACTGCTCAGCGTATTTATCTATTCATGCTCGCAAAAAGCAATTCGAACGGCAGCCGGAGCAGGAGCGGCCTTGGGGAGTGGGAGGGGTGGGCGATGCGGAGGCCAGGACAAACTTCAATGCAGCTAACGATGTAGGGACAACAACAGAAATAGAACTGCAGATGGAGTTGGACTGGAGATGGAAATGGAGATGGAGATGGAGCTGCGTTGCTGGCAATGGACTGCAGTGTAAGTTGATTCCGTGATTTCGGAGGGGGGCAAAGTTTTGCGGGCCTTCGTCCTTCGCCCGGCTGCATTTTGAGCTTTTATTATGTTTTTTGGGCAACCGCCTGCCCTCTGAATGGAAGCTGCGCTGGAGAAAAAGTAGAAAAGTGTAGACTTTTTAGTGTTTTACACAAAAGTGCCGGGATGGACACGACTGAGAGGTCGAGGATCGGGTCCTGGCCCCGGTCCCCGGACCCGGATTGGGTGACTGGCTGCGGGCGGGATCGGGTTCCTGGACGAATGGTTAGACGCTTGGCTGGCTACAAACAAATAGACAGACAGACAGACAGACATCGAGAGAATCGAGTCTGCGAAGCGTTTGCAACATGCATTAGATTGGCAGTTGGGGATTTACTTGTAAAATGCAAATGCAATGAATGTACAATTTAGAAATTTTTACACCGAGAAATACTAGACTCGATGGAACCGTCATTGCACCATTGCAGCTGGGGGAGAAGAGGCCAGAACTCGTCGAGGATGTGTTTCCCTGACTTCCTTCCTTCCTTCCATCCTTTTGTCCATCCTCCTTCTGAGCTGCACAACAGATGGGGAGGAGACAGAGTCGGGATGGGGTCTCGGAGTCCTGGGCGTCAGTCTGTTTTCGGTGCTCATTTGAAATGCAAGCCGTTGTTTTGTCTGAATGACTCGTAATCTATGCTAATGAAATTGTTTTTGGTTTCGGTTTTTAAAACAAATTTTAACCCCACAGCAAACTGGCAAAAACTTTCCGCATAACAACAAAAACTGCAGCAGAAGGAGGAGTTGCAGCAGCAGCAGCTACAAACAACAGCAGCGAACGGCGAAGGGTGCCAAGATAAATAAACAAAATGTGTGTGTGTTTGGCCCCGAATTGAAAAGCAAGTGTAATGTACTTGAAGATAACACAATTACGTTCCGTGCCCTCAGATACTCATCGCAATGAAATCAAGAACTTCTTCTAAGTTTTTGGGAGAAAAAGAAAGGCATTTCTGACAGGACGTGTTTATGTTTCAAGGAGGAAAGTGCATACCTTCCTAGGAATATATGTAAAGAATATTATAATAAATATACTTGCAGATAAAATATATATACCGATTATCCTTCCAATTACTTCCTTTGGTAAATAACCTACTTAAATCATAATACTAACAAGTACTCCCATCGTTTAAGTCCTTGAGCGGCCTTCGCTAATTTGGTAAGCAGGCAGGATCAATAGCTGTGTGCGGCCTGTGGTCCGCAGTGTGAACCAGCCTCCAGTCTACTTAATTCGTTTACCAAAATGCCGAAACACATTTTGCGTTGTCAGGACGAAGCGGAGAGGAGACTTTTATTGCAACCGCAACAAGCTTACATGCCATTCAGCCGCACAAAGCGATACTTGCCACAGCTGCAATAAACTCTCGGGCTGCAGTTGCAAGTTTCGACTATAAACCGAATTGCACATGCATATGGACATGCCGGGGCATATGTGAGTGTGTTTATTGAGGAATTCATCAAAATCGCCAAGGCAACTCGAATTTTCATCGGATATTTGGCAAAACTTGTGTTACTACTACGCCCACAGTTCACAAGGATGCCTCGGCTTGGGCACTCGCAAAAATATGCTACTATATGCTCCAATAAAGTCCACAAAAATTGTGATTTATGTAAATAAAACAATTTGTTTTAGGAATAAATTATTCTGCCAAGCTGAAGCTATATTTTAATTAATAAATATCGTACTTTTGTCTGCTAAGGAAAGAAGGTTAGAGATTTAAATCGTATTCGAGCAGTTTTCTTTTAGATTTTAGTTGGGTTAAA